>BSYO01000021.1:3511812-3570175 GCA_033239525.1 Nepenthes gracilis
CTTTGTTGATAAAAAGAACTCCGGCTTTTGTTAATAAAAAGAACTCCGACCTTTGTTTATAAAAAGAACCCTGGCTTTTGTTGTTAAAAGAACTCCGGATTTATGAGGATTCGGCTTTTAAAAGTACTCCGTCCTTTGAGAAAAAAACGAACTTCGGATTGTAATGAGCTCCGAGCTTTTAGAAAAAGCACTCCGTCTTTTAAGAAAAGAACTCCGGCTTTTAAAGGTAAAATGAACTCCGATTTCGTACACGAAAGGAGCTCCGTCCTTAATAAAGAAGTAACTCCGGCTGTTGAAAAAGAGTTCCGTCTTTAATGAAAAATGAACTCCGGTTTTGCACATGAAAAAGAGCTCCGTCCTTAATGTGAAAATGAGCTCTATTGAATGAAAATGAACTCCGATTTTGCACATGAAAAAGAGCTCCGCCATTAATGTGAAAATGAACTCCGGCTTGCATTGAAAATTGAACTCAATTAAATGCAGAAAATAAACTACGCTTACGGAAAATGGCTTTCAAGAAGAGAAGTGTTCATGTTATTTTAAGACCTAGGACTGACTACAGCCCAGATAGGTTCTTCGGCATGCCTTAGGACTTTTCGGTGATAATCGAGGATAACTCTGTCCATGGAGTTATTTGTGGTCCGCCCTGCCCTCGGGGTGTTATGGACAGAGGGAATTACCGTTACCGGCCTACCTTCGGGTGACATACCGTACCGATCCCGTGAGATGGGATACCCATATGACAGTACCGGCCTTAGATTGTGTGGAGTGAACACAATCTATCATCGATTATTCGCCCCCTTAGCTAGTAGGGTATATTGGCAGGATCTGTACCGATATGACATGAAGTAATGTTTACTATTTTACTGATATGTTATGTTACCGTACCGACTTCTGAATGTGAAGTACCGATTACTGAATATGAAAGACCATCTACCGATATGATATGTACTATTCACCGTTTGTCAAATGCATACCGATACGTTAACATTCATTCAAGCCCAATTCTTGTGCCATTTTACGATTTTGAAATATAGTACTCTTGTCAAGGTATGTTTTCTCTATCTCTTGGACTGCATCTTGGTTCACCGTTCTATTTATGCATAGCTACCTGATCATTCTGCATTATCGTTTACTATCCATATGCATGTACCTTGCTGAGCCTCGGCTCACTGTTTTATATTTTTCCCCCACAGATGAAACTTTAGAGCTTGTACCTGACGAGCTGGAGTGATTAAACCTTGTCTACAGGATTAAAGACCTTGGAAGTTTATTTTGGAGACATATTAATGTAATGACTTGTTGGACTCTTATGGTTAAACATTTTGGTTATGTACTCATGAATAAACATTTTGGAATGAATATGAATGTTTTCACAAGTGTTAGTGTAACTTCCGCTTTACTTCTTATGGTTAAAAGTATATGGGTCCTAAATGGCATCCGTGATCCTGTGTTGCACACAATCGATTGAGTTGGGCTTTCAATTGTGTCAGGACTGACGGAATCAAAAAAAAAAAAAAATCCATTCCGTCACAATTGGTATCAGAGAGTTGAGATGCCTTAGGAACTGACCGATCGAAAAGCGAAAGCATAAGTTTGAGTCTCCGAATAGAATTCTTGTAGGAATAGGTAGAGGAAGTTAAGGCAGTTTGGACCTTATGAGATTGGTTCTTTGGCTTGGTTAAAAATTTCTTAAAGTTATTGAATACTTCCTTCTCACCCATTGGATCATTGTCCTTATATACATGTGTTCGCCTTGATTATAGGATGACAAGTAGAAGAGGTAGGAGAAGTTGTCGCGGTGGCGTTAACACGCCTTATGATAGAGAGGCGGCCTACATCAACTTACTGGAAAGGATGACTAACGTCGTAGAGTCCGTCGAGCAAAAGCATATGGCTCCGACGCCCGAGCCAGCTCCAGCACCCCCTGGACCTACAACTTTTGACAGGTTCACAGCTGAAAGAGCACCGAGCTTCCTAGGAAAGCCTGATCCGGCTGAGGCGGACGTATGGATGAAAAGAATGAAGAAGATATTTGAGGTGCTTGGCTGTACTGACCAAGAAAAGGTCAAATTTGCGTTGCGTATAAATTGGAGGGTGAAGCGGACAGCTGGTGAGACATGCAGAAGTGGGCAATGGGAATGCCTAATGAAGCTATCACTTGGGAGATGTTTGAGGAGATATTTTTAGAAAAGTATTTTCCATCCAGTCTCCGAGATCAGAAAGAGCAAGAGTTTATGAGGTTGAGACAAGGGAGCATGACCGTCAAAGAATATGATGCCAAGTTCACGGAGTTGTCTCGTTTTGTACCATTTTATGTGGAGGATGAACAGAGGAAAGCTAAAAAGTTCCTCCAAGGGCTACGAGATGATATTAGGAAGTTGTTGTCTGTTCTGAAGTTCGAGACTTACGCCGAGATCCTGGATAGAGCGGCAATCTACGAGAAGGAGACGGAAACAGAAAGGTTCTATGCAAAGAGAACGAGCGGGAGTAAGTACCGGATCAGCGATAATGTCTTCTGGACCATCCAAGAAGACCAGGGAGGCTGACAAAGGAAAGAGTATGGTGGCTCAGTCAGTAATCGGAACCAGGGCGTCGGCTGAAGACTGTACCTTCTATGGAAGGAAGCATCCGGGGCAAGAATGCCGTAGAATGACGGGAGCGTGTTTTAGATGTGGGCAGCAAGGCCATCTTTTCAAGGATTGCCCACTACCTCCAAGGATGGAAGGAAAGAAGCCTACTGTCTCGGCAAGGGCCTTCGCGGTGGCTGTTCAGGATCCGGAGGCCTCTCCGAATGTTGTGGAAGGTACCCTCTTTATTTGTGGAGTTTCTGCATCCATATTATTTGACTCGGGGTCTATCCATTCCTTCGTTTCCCCGAAATTTGCATGCTATATCATATCTGCCCCATGTGTTTTGGATTGTGAATTATCTGTGTGTACTCCCATCGGCCCATCTGTGGTTACTGATGTGATGTATCCGGGATGTGTGGTTGAGGTGAATGTGAATCATTTAGTTGTGGATTTGGTATTGTTAGACATGGGTGATTTTGATGTGATCCTAGGGATGGACTGGCTGGCTAAATACCATGCTAGTATCGACTGTTTCCTGAAGCGGGTTTATTTTGACATCCTCGGAATGGAGTCCTTTTTCTTTCAGAGCACTAAGAAAAAGGGGGTGCCCATGTTGATCTCTGCTGTACATGCTAAACATTTGATGAGTAGTGGATGTAGAGCTTATTTAGCATATGCCCCTCTTTGGAAGTCATAGTGTACCGGCTAAGGACATCCCTATTGTTCGTGACTTTGAGGATGTATTTCAGGAGGAGTTACTGGATTGCCCCCACATCGGAAAGTTGAGTTTGAGATTGTTATTGTTCTGGTGCTAGTCCGGTTTCTAAATCCCCTTATCGCATGGCTCCGGCTGAATCAAGCAATTGAAGTTGCAAACTGCAGGAGTCATTAGACAAGGGTTTTATCGGACCGAGTGTATCTCCTTGGAGTGCACCGGTGTTGTTTGTAAAGAAGAAAGACGGGTCCTTGCGGTTGTGTGTTGACTATCGTGAGTTGAATAAAATCACGATTAAAAACAAATACCCTCTACCACGCATTGATGACTTATTTGATCAGTTACAAGGATCTCGAGTGTTTTCCAAGATTGATTTGAGGTCCGGTTATCACCAACTGAGGATCAAGTCTGAGGATGTGACTAAAATAGCCTTTCGGATGCGTTATGGCCATTATGAGTTTCTCGTTATGCCTTTTAGCCTTACAAATGCTCCAGCTGTTTTTATGGAATTAATGAATAGGGTTTTCAAGCCATACTTGGACAAATTTGTAGTGGTGTTCATTGATGATATCTTGATTTACTCAAAGGATCCTAAGGAGCACGAAATTCATTTGAGGAAGGTGCTTGGTGGTGCTCGCGGTGAGAGGCTGTATGCAAGTGAGTAAGTGTGAATTTTGGCTCGAGAAGGTGATGTTCTTGGGGCATGTAATTTCGATGGTGGCATTTCCGTAGATCCCAAGATAATAGAGGTTACAAGTTGGAAACTGCCAACTCTCGTGGATCGAGGTTAGGAGCTTCTTGGGTATGGCGGGGATATTACAGACGCTTTGTAGAGAATTTTTCTCGAGATCGCTATGCCTCGACCCAGTTCTTTGAAGAAAGAGGCTGGGTTCGTGTGGACAGGGAAGAGTGTGATCCCGAGCTTCCAAGCGCTAAAGGATCGTTTGACCACCGCTCAGAGATTGATTATTCGAGAGGGTTACGGAGGCTTTGAGGTGTCTTTGCGACGCTTCTAAAGCGGGTCTAGGATGTGTTGATGCAAAGACGGCAAGGCCGTGGCATATGTGTCCAGACAATTGAAAGTGCCGAGAAAAACTATCCTACCCATGATCTTGAACTTGCTGCTGTGGTGTTCGCATTAAATATTTGGAGACATTATCTATACGGCGAGAAGTTCCTTGTGTATTCCGACCGTAAGAGTTTGAAGTACTTATTCTCACAAAAGGAACTCAACATGAGGCAAAGAAGATGGCTCGATTTCCTGAAGGATTATGATTGTGAAATACAGTACAAACCAGGAAAGGCCAACGTGGTAGCAGATGCCTTAAGTCGCCGATCGGGTTATGTGGCGCACCTACAGGTCATACAGATAGAGATGTTAGATTATTTAAAGCAGTGTGATATCCAACGTTATGCCAAAGGTGATAGGATGCTCCTGTCGTATTTTCAGATTCAACCAGAGGTAGTTGGTGAAGTCAAGGAAAAACAGGTGAATGATTTGTTCCTTTTGGACATTGTTAATAATTTGAGTAAGGAGTCTCGGGCTGATTTCAACATCCGGGCTGATGGTGTGTTGAGATTTAGAGATCGGTTATGTGTACCGGATGATAAAGGATTAAAGGAGAAAATCTTGAAGGTGGCTCATCGGTCTCGGTATACAATCCACCCGGGAACGAATAAAATGTATCAGGACCTGAAAAAGACTTTTTGGTGGAGAAACATGAAGAGGGATATCATGGGCTATGTGGAGAAATGCCTAGTGTGTCAGCAATTGAAGGCCGAGAGGAAGAAGCCTTCGGGGCTGTTGCAGCCAATGCCCATTCCAAGCTGGAAATGGGAGGACATTGCTATGGATTTTGTATCGGGCTTGCCAAGGACTCCTAGGAGTCATGACGCAGTGTGGGTCATAGTTGATCGGCTGACGAAATTAGCTCACTTTTTGGCGATCAGGACGACCTATTCGCGTGATAGATTGGCTCAATTGTACGTAAATGAGATCGTGAGGCTTCATGGAGTTCCTGCCTCCATTGTGTCTGATAGAGACCCACGCTTTGTCTCGAGGTTCTGGGAGAGCTTGCATAAGGAGTTGGGGACAGAATTAAAGTTCGCACGCGTATCACCCCTGGATCGATGGCCAATCTGAACGTACCATTCAGATTCTCGAAGACATGTTGAGGGCTTCTGTTTTGGAGATGAGAGAAACTTGGGATACTCATCTGGCACTAGCTGAATTTGCTTATAATAACAGTTATCAAGCTAGTATCGGCATGGCACCGTTTGAGGCGTTGTATGGAAGAAAGTGTAGGTCACTTATTCATTGGGAGAAAACTGGAGACAAAAGAATTTTGGGCCTTGAGATTGTGAAGGAAACAGCGGAAAAGATTAAGGTGATTCACGATAACTTGAGGATTGCTTAGAGCCGACAGAAGAGTTATGCGGACAAGCGGAGGAAAGAGCTGAGTTTTGAGATAGGAGATCTTGTGTTTCTAAAGGTCTCGCCGTCAAAGGGCGTCTTTCGGTTTGGAGTAAAGGGAAAATTGAAACCCCGGTTCATTGGCCCTTTTGAGATTCTAGAAAGGGTCGGGGAGGTAGCCTATAGGTTGGTGTTGCCACCGACTCTTGCAGGTGTACATGATGTATTTCATGTCTCAATGCTTCGAAAGTACATCCACGATCCAGCGCATGTGATTGACTACGGGACCTTATCTATCGACAAGGACCTGTCCTACATCGAAGAGCCGCTGCAAATCTTAGACCGAAAGGATCAAAGGTTGCGAACGAAATCCACCCCCTTAGTAAAGGTACTTTGGAGGAATCATTCACCCGAGGAGGCCACTTGGGAGCGTGAAGAGGAGATCCGAAACAAGTATCCTCACTTGTTCCCTTAAGGTATGAACTTTACTCAAATTTCGAGGACGAAATTTCTTTAAGTAGGGGAGAATGGTGAGATCCAAAAACAAAACAGTTAATGTGCTGAGCCTGCATATACAAAAATCCAGTCTGGCCCTAGTACTCCGGCCTTGGTCACTTCGACATTGTAATCAAGGCCGGATGTGATCCAAAATTAGCCCTTCTCCAAATCGGCCCGTCCAGTGAAATACGCGTTCCGCCCAAAAGGGTTGATCAGTAAAGAGGGGGCCGCAGGCATGAAACTGGAGCAATTGGTTTGAGTTAATTTAATAGTAACTAAGGACAAAAGAGCACTTTATTGTCAAATTAGAATCCAACTAGACAGCAACCTAAGGAAGTAAGTGAACCAACGTAGTTACTCCACCTACCCTCTGAAGTGAAGTACGGGAGTTGGTAAACCACCCTACCTACTCCGCCGAACTCCTCCTCTGTATAAACACTGCCCTGGTTGTTGATGCAGAGGCTAACAGAAGGAAGAGAGAGTGACGGGGAGAAAGCTTCAAGGCGGTGAAAATTTAGAAATCAACTCTCAGGCAAGTTACCTCGGATGCCATTTTTAAGTTCCTTACAAGTATATTCTACTCTGTTTCTAAACTCATGCTTCATTGCAAGTTACACCAGACGCTGTTTTTAAATTGATGATTTGAGAATATTGCAAGTTCCTTCTGCTCTGTTTCTAAATCCATGTTTTACTACAAGTTATATCAGACGCTTTTAAAGTAATAATTTTAAGAATATTGCAAGTGTACTCTGCTCTGCTTTTAAGTTCATATTTGAGAATATTGAAGTATACTCTGTTTCTGAGTTCCTACTTTCTGCATTAAATATCCACCTCCTATAAGGCAAAAACGAACTCTGGCTCGTTGTGTAAAATGAGCTCCGGCTCCCGTAATGTAAAATGAACTCAGGCCCCTACTGTAAAATGAACTCCGTCCCTTGATGTGAAGTGGACTCACGCCTTAAGATAAAAAGAGCTCCGTCACCTAAGAAAAGCACTCCGTCCAAAAAGAAGTCCGGCTTTTAATGAACTCCGTCCTGTTAAGGAAAAAGAGCTTCGTCCTATTAACGAGAAAGAGCTCCGTCCTGTTAAGAAAAAAGAGCTCTGTCCTGTTAACGAGAAAGAGCTCCGTCCTGTTAATGAAAATGAGCTCCGTCCAACAGAGCTCCGTCCATTAAGAAAAGTAACCCGTCTGAAAAGTACTCCGTCCAAAAGAGCTCCGTCATTTAAGAAAGGTACTCCGTCCAAAAGGCACTCCGTCCAAAAAGCACTCCGTCCAAAAAGAAGTCCGGCTTGTAAGGTAAAATGAACTCCGTCCGTAATAAAGAAAAAGAGCTCCGGCTTGTATAAGAAACGAACTCCGTCCTTTTGTTGTTAAAAAGAACTCCGTCCTTTTTGTAGATGAAAAAAAGAAGAAAAGAACTCCGGCTTTGTTGATAAAAAGAACTCCTGCCTTGTTGATAAAAAAAAATAACTCCTGCTTTGTTGATAAAAAGAACTCCGGCTTTTGTTAATAAAAAGAACTCCGACCTTTGTTTATAAAAAGAACCCTGGCTTTTGTTGTTAAAAGAACTCCGGATTTATGAGGATTCGGCTTTTAAAAGTACTCCGTCCTTTGAGAAAAAAACGAACTTCGGATTGTAATGAGCTCCAGCTTTTCAGAAAAAGCACTCCGTCTTTTAAGAAAAGAACTCCGGCTTTTAAAGGTAAAATGAACTCCGATTTCGTACACGAAAGGAGCTCCGTCCTTAATAAAGAAGTAACTCCGGCTGTTGAAAAAGAGTTCCGTCTTTAATGAAAAATGAACTCCGGTTTTGCACATGAAAAAGAGCTCCGTCCTTAATGTGAAAATGAGCTCCGGCTTGAATGAAAAATGAACTCCGGTTTTGCACATGAAAAAGAGCTCCGTCCTTAATGTGAAAATGAGCTCCGGCTTGAATGAAAAATGAACTCCGGTTTTGCACATGAAAAAGAGCTCCGCCATTAATGTGAAAATGAACTCCGGCTTGCATTGAAAATTGAACTCCGAATTCGTACAGAAAATAAACTACGGCTTACGGAAAATGGCTTTCAAGAAGAGAAGTGTTCATGTTATTTTAAGACCCGGGACTGACTACAGCCAAGATAGGTTCTCCGGCATGCCTTAGGACTTTTCGGTGGTAATCGAGGATAACTCTGTCCATGGAGTTATTTGTGGTCCGCCCTACCCTCGGGGCGTTATGGACAGAGGGAATTACCGTTACCGGCCTACCTTTGGGTGGCATACCGTACCGATCCTGTGAGATGGGATACCCATATAACAGTATCGGCCTTAGATTGTGTGAAGTGAACACAATCTATCCTCGATTATTCGCCCCCTTAGCTAGTAGGGTATACTTGCAGGTCTGTACCGATATGACATGAAGTAATGTTTACTATTTTACTGATATGTTATGTTACCGTACCGACTTCCGAATGTGAAGTGCCGATTACTGAATATGAAAGACCGTCTACCGATATGATATGTACTATTCACCGTTTGTCGTACCGATATCGATACCGTTCTATTCTGTTTACCGTTACTGTGCCAATTACCGATTTTGAAATATAGTACTATCAATGTATGTTTTCTCTATCTCTTGGATTGCATCTTGGTTCACCGTTCTATTTATGCATAGCTACTTGATCATTTTGCATCATCGTTTACTATCCATATGCATGTACCTTGCTGAGCCTCGACTCACTGTTTTATATTTTTCCCCCACAGATGAAGTTTTAGAGCTTGTACCTGACGAGCTGGAGTGATTAGACCTTGTCTATAGGATTAAAGACCTTGGAAGTTTATTTTGGAGACATATTAATGTAATGACTTGTTGGACTCTTATGGTTAAACATTTTGGTTATGTACTCAGGAATGAACATTTTGGAATGAATATGAATGTTTTCATAAGTGTTAGTGTAACTTCCGCTTTACTTCTTATGGTTAAAAGTATATGGGTCCTAAATGGCATCCGTGATCCTGTGCTGCACACAATCGATTGAGTTGGGCTTTCAATTGTGTCAGGACTGACGGAATAAAAAAAAAAAAAATCCGTTCCGTCACAATCCATTTCAACAAACCAAAGCAATGGGTGGAAGAGAGTGTCAGGGGAACACTGGCATCAGCCATTTTGACCTAAAGGCCATAAGTTTGGAACATGACTAAAAATATCAGTCAATATATACAAATATCAAGTCCCCAATAGAGATATTTTCCTATACTAAGGTAAAATCATAATATATCGTATCGGCAATTCATTGTGCATATCGGTCAATATACTCGATATCAGGCCAATATATCTGCAGATATATTCGATACCAATATAATTACAACCGACACTGATATTAATACAAATAATAATATTTTTACCCATGAATTTGGGTTATAAAAGCAGCTTGCAAAATTTCCATGCTGAAAGGCCTGTCAATCTAACCCACATGAAACCCTACAAGGTAGAAACCTCATACACTAGGACATCCTCCACACGGAGGGTACCAAGGCCACAACATTCATCGAGCATAGAGTGTGTGGTTTGCAAGATGGGTATCATCAGCTTAACCACAAAACAATTACTATTACCAAAATGGCAACTTAACAATGGCAGAACCATTCGAGTACCTCCAGCTCCTTCCACAAGTGAGATCATGCAGAAAATTATAGAGCACAAATAGTTACATGGATTCGGGGACGAACACTTGTTTTGTCGCTTGCAGGGGTTCATTACAGAAATGATTGATCCATTACATTGAGAAATAATATTTGTTGCATGTTCTTGATGATAACATAATTATTCATCACTTCCAAGTTTTTATTTTCTAAACTTTTCACATATATTTACAGAGATGGCTTAATGTAGATAGATAAAGAGTTTGTTTTTTTCATACAATTATAAATAAATCATTATTCACAATCAACAGCTCACTATTACCAGTATCACCATCTTGTAGAGAGAAACAAAATAAAGAAAATTCCCAAAAAGGGAAATTTCAGGCTTACTCAACTTGAGAAATAAAAAACACATCATAAACTATTGCCTCTCTCAATTATCAACAGGAAGAAAGTCGAATAGCTATCGGACATCTTAAGCCTTCCCTCCCCACTTCTCTCTCACTGAATCTGAAAATTTCTTATCTGAAAAAGCCAGACAACATTTTGCTAGATAAGTGGAGGTTACCAATCGAACCCTACTGCATGGGTTGAAGATTAAACTAGGAGACATTGGGGCTCCTAGGGGAACAAGTTGCCTTCCGTGTTGTGGTCATACCAGACAATATCAAAGGAGTGGAAGCATGAGACGCCCTTCAATTTGTGCAATGGAATTGAGGCGGTCATCATGATAGAAATCGAACTACCCAGCCTCTTGGTGGGGGGCTTTGATCCACTCAATAACTTTCAACGACTCAGAGAACATCTCGACCTTTTCGAAGAAGCATGAGATGTCTCCAAGATGCTCACGGCTGCCTATCAACAGCTAATCGCTTGGTACTATAATAAAAGGATGAAGGCTCGTAATTCAAGGTAGGGGATCTAATTCTATAGACTATAGAGGCCACGAGTAAGAACGCTGACAGAATCAAGCTCTCATTGAATTGGGAAGGCCCATTCCCTATCTTAGCTATCCTGCAAAATAATGCATATAAGCTTTACGTCCAAAATGGCAAATTGGTTCCAAGGACGTGGAATACTGTTCACCCTGAGAAGTATTACCAATAACTCATGCCGATCCTAGGTAGGTCCAACATACGTTAATGAGCATGATTGTAAGAGTATATCACATTAATGAAATGATTTGTTTGGTTGTTTACTGATTGTTAGTTGTTATTAATTGTTTGCATGTTTACATGTATACTTGTGTGATATTATTCTTGTTTCCCTGCTACTAAACTATAGTCCCGCACCATGCAGCCCATGTACAGTTGGATTTGATCATTAGTCCAGTACCGAGCGGCTCATATGTGGTCAAATTTGAATTTCGGTTGTACACCAAGTGGCCAACACGCTGTCAAATTTAAATCTCGATCCAGTATAGAGCGAAATTTCTTAAAAAATAAAATTATTCGATGATATCTTAGAAAGTGATATAATTTCTTAGAAATTATATTTGAATTATGAAAATATAAATCTGTAAAATGCATAAACAATGAAAAATTTATCCTTCTTAGATATTGTAATATGTGAAATTTCTTACACGAAGCCACACTACAAAAATTGTTGAGAAATTATTCAATGTTTTGATATTGATTTTAATTTTCTTTTATAGAAAAATATAACTGAAAAGGCATGTGGGTCAATTAATTCTTAAAAAAATTATAATTAATTTTTAAATATTTTTAATATTATAATATTTTACCCATTCATAAATAATTTTCACTTTTAAACTATAAGGTTTTGTCATTTTTAAATATTATATCTTTTTTATATCATTAAATTTTAATTGCCTTTTTTTTTTTCAAATTAAATAATCGTATGTATCTATCAATTGATATCTTGACTGAATGGCATACCACTCAAATATATAATTAGTTTTTGATGGTATAAAAAATTTAAAAATTTACTTTATAATATTATTATTTAAAAAAATCAACCGATATTATTTTTAATAATTTTTAAAAAATAATAAATAATTTTTGGACTAACATGTATGGATCAATTATATGGGCCCTCACCCAATCCAACAAAATATTTTCGATTGTTTGATTGTACTGAGTCAATCCAGATATTATTTTTACTTTAATGCTTTTTATAAAATAATAAATATTTAGAAATATTTTTAGAAAATATGAAAAATAATAATATTTGAAAATATATAGTATTATCACAAAAATTATATTCTCATAGAAAGCATTAAGGACAAATATACCATAAATTATTATTTATAAATACATTTTTTTACTGTTTTTTACAATAAAAAATAGAGATGCGAGTATGCAAAAGCGAAGAATAGAGAGAAACACAATGAGTCACTAAGTTTTGTTTTTGTGCTATGCATTCATTCTATTCTTTATTTTGCGAGGATTTATGTAATTAGAGTTTTTATAACCAAAATTTTATAATATAATTTATTTTATAGACTAAGTATTCCATAATTTTTTTCTCTTATTCAGAAATAAATTTTCACGCACAATTGGATATTTTTAATTATCTCCCATCTCTCTATTGTGTGCGTGAGCATCCGTCATTTCTGTTCTCTCATTTTACTAACCGACCGATACTCATTCCCAACAATTTTAGGCTAACTCGATGACAATGACGGGCATTGAGGCAGTGACAGTGAGGACATCGACAACTAGCAAACCGGATGGAGGTGTATTGTTCGGTGACCAACAAGATAATTCCTAGATGTGGTCAGCTAGTGACCCCTAATGGGGTTGGCTATGTCAACAACCATGGTTAGACATCAATGGGTGGTAGAAATTGTTGGGTTGCAAATGACAATGGTGGCCAAATATATTTACCCGCTTTTAAATGTCAATGGGATTGGTGATGTCGACGACTGTGATCGATAGTCATGTCTTAAGGCTATTGGGATTACTCCCGTGTGGAAGTTCTTAGGACATGGACGGAGCACGAATGTATTAGGAGGAAGAAATTTCGGTCAACAAAGTTCATAGAAGTCTTCTGGACAGTCAACTCTTCCGGTCAAAATATTGACCGTCATAAGTTGTGAGTCGTCTGAAGAAGTGGGACGGGCTACTTCGCCCGGTCAACAGTGTGGTTGACCGGCTAATATGAAGCGATGGACAACAAAGTTGACATGCCGTATTTGGGAGACCTGAATGACTGTCATACCCAAAAAGTGTACAGTTGACCTACCATTTTGGGTGGTTGGTAGAAGTCATTCTCGAGACTCCAAAGGCTGATCGGTCTGCAGGAGTAGGCATACGCCGCCTGCTGCAAGATAGGGCTTGCTCATGCAAGACAGGGCTTGCTCATGCAAGCAGACCTTGAAAGTTGAACACTAACGACCAAGCTGGGTTTTGGTGAAGGGCGTGTATATATATATATATATATATATATATATATATATATGTACACTTGGCACATAGAGAGGTGCGTGTAAGGAAAGAACGAGAAGAAGGAGAAGAAACTGACCAAGTTGAGAGAGAGTGCAACAGAGGAGTGAAAGGGAAAAAGAAAGAGAGCTGTGAGTGAAAACAAGGAGAGTGTTTTTGTTTACCTTTTTACTCTGTTCTTATTTTTCGCCTTTTGTAACTTTCTCATGCTTAGTAATTCTTTGTGGATTTACTGTCCCGTGATTTTTCTCTTATTTTAGAAGGGTTTTTCATGTAAAATTTGGTATTCATTTCTCCTCTCTTGTCTCTACTTCACGGTGTTTGATAGTTTTATCAGTTGGCCATCCATTCCGGCCAACAGAAAAAACTGTTCTTGTATTCAGGTCTGTAGGCTGCCCATTGCCCGCTATCAAGTGGTATTAGAGCCAGGTTGAAAAATCCGTCTGAATGTCGACTTCATCCTCAAAGAACTTGTCATTTAGAGTAGAATAATTCAATGGGTAGGACAACTTCATCCTCTGGTAGGAGAGGGTGAAGAACATTTTGACGAGAGAAGGAACAATCAAAGCACTGAAGAAGAAGGAAAAAAAGCCAAAAAGCCTATCAGAGGAGGATTGGTAAGATAAACGAGATCTTGCCAACTGCACTATCAAACTATACCTTGCGGACAACACGCTCCAGGAGGTTCTCTGCTTGACCGGTCCGATGGAGGTGTGGGAAAAGCTTGAAAGCCAATATAAGTCTAAATCCTTGACAACCAGGCTTCATATTAAGAAACAGTTCCATGGCCTGCGCCTGTCGGAAGGCGGCAGCTTTGAGAAACATTTGGACAACTTTAATCGGATTGTAACTTAGATGTCCACCCTTAATGAGGTAATCAAGGAGGAGGATAAGGTATTGGTGCTGCTAGCCTTTCTGCCAGATTTATATGACCATATTGTCACCACGTTGCTATTTGGGAAAGACATTATCAAACTGGATGAGGTCATCCCCTCCCTACTCATGAATGAGTCAAGGCGGTCGCAAGGGACCTCGTCGTCCCCACATTCCGAGGTGCTGGTGACCGAATCCAGGGAAAGAAGCAGAGGTCGCAGCCAGAAACTAGGAGAAAAAGGTTGCAGTAAATCTCGCTTAAGGTATCAAAATCTTGAGTGCCATCATTGTGGCAAAAAGAGCTACATCAAGAAGCAATGTTTCAAGTGGAAGCGCGAGAACGCCGAGAAGGAGAAATGAGAAAAGGGACAAAGTGAGGACAAGTCCTTCATCTCAGTAGTCATAGGAAGCGATCTCCTGGTGACGTGTGATGAAAATGTGATAAATCTAACGGATGAGGAGTCTGGCTGGGTAATTGATTCTGGTGCTACTTTACATGCCACATCCAGAAGGGGATTGTTTACATCTTATACTCCAGTAGACTTTGGAGTGATTAGGATGGGCAATGAAGGAACATCTCCGGTAGTAGGCAGGGGAAATGTTGTCTTGGTCACAAACAACGGGACAAAATTTACGTTGAAGGATGTACGGCATGTCCCTGACATTTGGCTGAATGTCATCTCAGCCGATTGACTGGATGACGAAGGTTTCTACAATACTTTCTGTGAAGGCGAATGAAAACTGACCAAAGGATCTCTTGTTATAGCAAGAGCGAAAAGAGCATCGACCTGTATGTGATGAAGGCCTGTGTAGTAGCCGGATACGTAAACGCTACAATCTGCAATGATGCAGAAGATCTGTGGCACAGAAAGTTGGGCCACATGAGTAAAAGGGGTCTATCTCATCTGGTCAGGAAGGGCCTGATCAATGGGATAA
Source organism: Nepenthes gracilis (assembly GCA_033239525.1). Taxonomy (NCBI): domain Eukaryota; kingdom Viridiplantae; phylum Streptophyta; class Magnoliopsida; order Caryophyllales; family Nepenthaceae; genus Nepenthes; species Nepenthes gracilis. Next base: position 3,526,850 of record BSYO01000021.1, read on the forward strand.
AGGAGGACGGACCAAAGATGTATCCTCATTGCTTGGCCGGCAAATAGAGAAGAGTCTTGTTTCATGGAGACCTATCCGCCCCAAAGGTAGAAGTACTAGATCTCATATACACAGATGTGTAAGAACCATTTAAAGAAATGTCGATTGGTGGAGCCCAGTATTTTGTTTCTTTCATTGATGAATGTTCTAGAAAGTTGTGGGTTTACCCACTGAAAACCAAGGACCAAGTTCTTGATACATTTGAGCAATCTCATACTCCTGTGGAACATCAGACGGAGAAGAAATTGAAAGCCGTTCGAAGCAACAACAGTGGCGAATACTTGGGACCTTTTGATGCCTATTACGGTCATGTGGTATCAGGCATCAGAAGACACCGCCAAAGACACCACAATTAAATCGAGTGGCAGAACGGATAAATCGGACACTTGTGGAGAGAGTACGTTGCATGCTTTCGGAAGCCAAACTTTCTGCATCCTTCTAGGCTGAGGCACTTAGGACGGCGGCCTACATCATAAATAGGTCGCCCAGTAAACCTTTGATGGGTAAAGTGCTGGAAAAGATATGGACAAGCAAATAGCCGCCCTATGATCATTTGTGACTGTTTGGGTGTAAAGTATTCGTACATATCCCGAGAGACGAAAAGATAAAGTTAATGCCAAATACAATGCAGTGCATCTTTCTGGGCTATGGGTAGGATGAGTTGAGCTACCGGTTCTATGATCCAACTACTAGAAGACTCGTCCGGTCAAGGGACGTAACCTTCGCTGAAAATGAGACGATTGAAGATATTGGCAGGAAGGCCAACTGTGATGATGAGCAAATAGACAAAGTAAGTATTGAAGTTGTCCGTCCGGCATCATTGGAAGGAGAGGATCATAGCCCTGAGATGGTTGAGGATAATGAAGAGGAGATCATGGCACCGAATAATACCATGGACGAAGTCATCCCTCAACCGGGCGGGAATGTTTCTGTCAGATGATCCTCACGTAACAGACGATCATCCGTCTGTCTGTCGCCCAATGAATACGTTATACTTACTAATGCCGGAGAGTTTGAGGACTATGAAGAGGCTATGAAGGACGAAAATAAGGAGAAATGGCTGGAAGCCATGAATGATGAGATGAGTTTTCTTCATGAGAACCACACTTTCGACCTAGTTAAGCTTTCTAAGGGGAAGAAGGCTCTAAAGAATAAATGGGTCTTCTGATTGAAAATAGACGAGAACACCAAGGAGCCTAGATACAAGGCACAGCTGGTGGTGAATGGTTTCGGTCGATGGAAGGGAGTTGATTTTGATAAAATCTTTGCTCCAGTAGTAAAGGTATCCTCCAGACGAGTCGTGCTCGATTTGCCGGCTGTCCAGGACCTTGAGGTAGAGCAGATGGATGTCCGGATAGCTTTCCTCCATGGTGAGCTTGAAGAAGAGATTTTCATGGAACAGCCGAAAGAGTTTGAGGCTAAGGGGAGGAACAACTTGTTTGTCATCTGAGAAAAAGTCTGTATTGTCTGAAACAAGCTCCTTGGCAGTGGTACAAGAAGTTTGAATCGGTTCTGGCCCATCAATGATACCGGCAGACTACTCGTCATCACTCTGTATTTATATAGAGGTTTTCTGATGATGATTTTGTCATCCTTCTCCTATACGTGGATGATATGTTGATCGTTGGACGCAACGGTGCTCGGATAAAGGAGCTGAAAGAGCAACTTGGGCGGTCATTTGTTATGAAGGATCTTAGATCGGTGAAGCAAATTCTAGGAGTTAGAATTATACGGGATCGAAAGGTAAGAAAATTACGGCTGTCACAAGAAAGCTATATTGAGAAGGTGCTCTAACGATTTAACATGGACAAGTCAAAGCCCGTGAGTACACAATTGGTGAACCACCACAAGTTAAGTATTGCCAATGTCCATCCTCAGATGACGAGAAGAAACACATGTGAGGTGTACCCTACTCCTCAGTTGTGGGAAGCCTGATGTATGCCTTGGTGTGCACGAGAGCTGACATAGCTTAAGCCGTTGGGATAGTTAGTCAATTTCTGTCCAATCCAAGGAAGGAGCACTGGTCTGCAGTGAAGTGGATTTTGAGATACATTCGAGGAACTTCCAAGAGGTGCTTGTGTCTTGAAAGTGACAACCCTCAGTTGGTGGGCTACTCGGATGCTGATATGGCTGGAGACGTTGACAGTCGGAAGTCCACTTTCGGATACTTGGTGAAATTTGTAGGAGAAGCAGTCTCCTGACAGTCCAAGTTACAAAAGTATGTCGCTCTCTCTACAACTGAAGCCAAGTATATTGCCGTGATAGGAGATCTTATGGATGAAGAAGTTCGTTCAGGAATTGGGCCTCAGACAAGAAAAGTATGTGGTACTTTGTGACAGTCAGAGCTCCATTCATCTATGCAAGAACTCATCATTTCATTCTCGATCAAAGTACATTGATGTGCGATATCACTGGGTAAGAGATATACTTAATGATGGTCTACTATCACTGGACAAGGTCAGCACTGAAGAGAACGGGGCAGACATTATGACTAAAATTCTACCGAAAGGGAAGAATGAGGCATGCTACAGGCTGGCCGGGATGATGGGCTTAACTTTCTCACGGTCGTGAGGGGAAGTTTGTTGGGATTACTCTCGTGTGGAAGTCCTTAGGACTTGGATAGAGCACGAATGTGTTAGAAGGAAGGAATTTCGGTCAACAAAGTTGACAGAAGTCTTCTGGAAGGTCAACTCTTCCGGTCAAAATATTGACCGTCATAAGTTATGAGTCATTTGAAGAAGCGGGACGGGCTACTTCGCCTGGTCAACGGTGTGGTTGACCGACTAATATGAAGCGACGGATAACAGAGTTACATGTTGTACTTAGAAGATCTGAACGACTGTCATACCTAAAAAGTATACGGTTGACCTACCCTTTTGGGTGGTTGGTAGAAGTTATTCTTGGGACTCCAAAGGCTTGTCGGTATGTAGGAGTAGGCATGCGCTGCCTGCTATAGGACATTGCATGCACATGCAAGTAGACCTTGGAAGTTGAACACCAACCACCAAGTTGGGTTATGGTGAAGGGCGTGTATATATATATATGTACACTTTGCACATAGAGAGGTGCGTGTAAGGCAAGAACGAGAAGAAGGAGAAGAAACCGGCCAAGTTGAGAGAGAGTGCAACAGAGGAGGGAAAGGGAAAAAGAAAGAGAGCTGTGAGTGAAAACAAGGAGAGAGTGTTTTTGTTTACCTTTTTGCTCTGTTCTTATTTTTTGCCTCCTGTAACTTTCTCATGCTTAGTAATTCTTTGTAGATTTAGTGTCCCATTATTTTTTTTCTTATTTCAGAAGAATTTTTCACATAAAATTTGGTATTCATTTCTCCTCTCTTATTTCTACTTTACGGTGCTTGATAGTTTTATCAGTTGGCCATTCATTTTGGCTAACAGAAAAAATTGTTCTTGTATTCTAGCCTGTCGGTCGCCCGTTGCCCGCCATCAAAGGCATCTCCAATTAATCAGTGATTGCCAGCGGCCACATGTTGTCTTACATGCGGGGTTTTACCTTCAAATGGAAATGTTTATTAACTGACGTTGATGATAAAAAAATCAATTAATGAAACTCAAAAAATAAATTTATATCAATTTATTTTTATATACACATTAAATATATTAAAAAATATTTAAAAAAATTTCACACATGCCAACCACAAAATATATATATATATTATTGAATTATTTTTCAACAAACGAATTGAGGATAAAAGAAGTCCTTCCGCATACAGTGGAGTCGGAGAGAGAGGGGTGGTCGTCGATCATGGCGGAGGAAGCGGGGGAGAGGAGGCCGAAAGAATGTAGGAGAGCGCACGTGCTCGGCGTGCCGTGTTACTACTTGCACCATGGGCTGTTGAAGCTGCAGATATCGTCGCCTCCGGCGGTGATTCCGGGGCTGACGCCGCTGGAGATGCAGACATGCCGGGGTTTATCGGTGAGCCGGGCTCCTATCCGGCGTATTTCCGGATGTGTTTGAAACAGTTCTCTAATCTCAATGAAGCTGATTTCGTCCTTGTGAACACCTGCTACGAGCTGGAGGCTGAGGTTCGTGATTAACTTAAACCCTCAAATCACGTTCTTAATTTTCTTTTTAATGAAAAATTTCTCTTCGCTTATTTTTCCCACAAAAATAATATTCAAGAAAATAAAATTTTTGAAAAATATATTCAATCCTGTTGCGTCTCGGGTCCTCGGTTACCGTACAGATTAGGGAGCCTTCGGATTCCTTGGCACGCGGCGGCGTCGATCGAAGGGTTCGGTCTCCGTCTCTATGAACCTGGACCTGCACAACACAAACAACAAACAAGATGTCAGGGGTCCGGCAGGATTTCTCCCACCGAGGCCACTCCGACGCCCAAGTCAGCGAATTCCCGCAATGAACGGAAATGGCGCACGCTAAGGGCGGTGCGCGGATGTATGCTGTGAAAGCGTAAGAGATGCTCGTGTTATGGTATGGAGAATGTGGTGAGCAGCTTGTGGGAGGCCTGGCTCCCTTAGTGCACCGCAATGGGTGGCTGACTTTCCCGTAGTCTGAGTAGACTTGGGGGGAAGTAATCGTGAGCTCACTCTTGCTAGGCGGAAGTGAGTCTATCATCAGTTCCAGCTCGTTACTTCCTTATGATCAAGTTGAGAAGAAGGAAGCTTTGAGCTTGTTGAGTTTGATTCGGAATTAGAATCAGTATTCAGCGAGGAGAAAATCAGATCCTTTTCTCTGTGGGGCATGAGGGCTCTTATAGGCCTCTCCCCGTTGGACTCTGGGTGCCAAAACGCTCGTTGTGAGGGTCATCGCGCCACTGGTCACTGTTGTGGACCGCCGGTCATGTCTGTTGTCCTCTTGCCGTGGCTGGCACGCTTCTGAGCGCTGCCGGCCAAACCCGATTTTCCCCTGAGCGGGGATTGGTTGGTTGCTTGCAGGCGATTGCGGGAGCCGTTGGCGCTGCACCAGCCACTCCTCTATTGGCTAGCCTTTCTGCCTTTTCCGCCTGTTTTCCGGTGAAGCATTAAATGTGTTGTAGGGCTCCGTTGCCTCCAGCCATCTTGGGCTATGCACGCGTCTCTTGACCATTGGGCTTGGCTGACCACCTCACGTGGGCTCTTGGACTCTTCGCGGGCCACGGAATTCTTCATGGGCTTGGCAACTCTTCATGGGCCAGGACATGGGACCCAACACTAGCCTCCCATGTCTGGGCCGGCCAGCGGTCGGGCCGGGCATGTCTCTTGGGCCCATTCTGCAATTTCACGCCCTTCCTCGTGCTGCGTTATCATTTGTCGTTTCCTGAGTTTGCGCCTTCCCCAGGAGCCAGGGCAGGCTTTTCAGGCGCTGCCATGACTTGTCACTTCATCGGGCGAGATTCGCGGGCTTCGGGTTGTGTCTGACCAGGGGTCTCCCCTGTTCCATGAAAGACGTCTGCTGGATGCCGTGTTGCGTTGGGTAAGAGGATGGCTTGTTCCTTGCCCATAAATAGGAGGGGTACTCGAGCGAGTGGAGTTCAACCCTTAGCAGCCAGCAGAGAGGCAATGAGAAGAGTCTAGCTTTCCCTGCCCTTGGCGGGCATCCGAGAAGGAGTTGGATGGATCAGCCGAATGCTTAAAGCTCTTGACGAAGCCTGTTGTAACCCTCATCCTGCAATTTGCTTTCTTTGCTAACGAGAGTGGCTCGGCCATTCCGCTGTCGTCGTGCATCTCCTTCCGGGTTGCTGCCCAGCAGACCTGGGGCAGAGCCACGGCGGAATCCCTGCGGGTATCTTCACCCGTAAGGTGAAGGCTTTCGTACGTGCTCTTCCCATGCGTCAAGCTAGAGCGCCAACCATGGAAGGATCTCGAGGTCAGTAGCCCTCCGTGGAAGCTGGGTTTCTCACCCTACTTTCTCGGAGTGCTTTCCTAACCTTGGTGCTTCCCGCGCCCTAGTGGATGACGCTTCGGCGGCTTCCACCAGGGGATGCTCTGCGCCTCCAAACCAGTCCGCTCGGCGAACCACCGATGGCTTCGGCTGTGGGGATCTCATACGGATCACGTTCGTCCAGCTCATCTGGGACATGGTACAGGAGCATACGGGGCTTCGCACCATTGTCTTCCTTCGTCTTTCTCGCAGCCTTATTGCTGCAAACTTTGTACTTTGTAAGAAAGCATTGATTAATAAAAGAAGTAGCCTCTTTTTGCCTTCATTTTCGTCTTGCTTGTGCGCACTCTTTTTCGTTGCCAGGCGTTTTGCCCTGGAGATCTACGTGTAACTCTGTGGGAGCTCGAGGAGTCTCTGTCAGCGGTCGCATCTCCTGGGGTGACCGTCACATTTAATTCCTGCGCGGTCAGGAGATGTCGCGTCGTGGTGCCTTTCCTTGAAAACGCGCGAGGCTTTATGAGCCCGCCACGTGTAAAATCCCCACTGGTCACGCCTTAATGCTTTCTGCCTTTTGGAGTTGTCGCCTTTTCAGGAGAAAACTCGCCTATTTAAACACGCTGTTTTCTCCTGGAACCTGGTACTCCTTCGCACTTGCATGTTTGTCGGCAGTTTGTTCTTCCTAGGCGTGTTTTCTTGCTACGAAATCGATGGAAGATTCCTCTTACTACTCGGAACACTCTTCTGACGAGTCTGAGTTTGGCTATCATGTTCCCGTGACTTCAGGTACCGGCACTTCAGGCGGGGCTCGCTCTGAAGCCACTGTCGCTGGTCCTTCTTAGAGTCGGGGAGCGCTTCCGGGTTTTGAGAGGGTCCAGCTGGGTAGGGGAACGGCTGCGGCGGAAGTGGAGTGGTTGAGGGCCCGCGTCGCACATCTTGAAGGCGCTTGGGCCGAGTCAGAAGCAAGGGCCACCCGTCTTGTGGGTGCCAATGTGGGGGCGCAGGCCCGCATATTGGCCCTTGAAGGAGAGGTCGAGCAACTCAAGCGACGACACGAGGCAGAGGTCTCTGGGCTGCGGTCGGAGGCCAGGGTCACTCGTCTCGTAGGCACCAATGTGGAGGCACAGGCCCGCGATTGGCGCTTGAAGAAGAGGTCGAGCGACTCAAGCAACAACATGAGGCTGAGGTTGCTGGGTTGCGGTCAGAGCTGACGACGAGGCTTCGGCCAGAGGGAGTGGACCCTGCCTTGGAGCAGAGTCATTTTGACGCCGTTAGGCTTTGCCGAAGGCTGGCCTCGTTGGAGGATCCAAGCTTCCGCGTGGGTGTTCTAGGCCCTCGCAACTCACTTGCCAAAACTCGAGATCAGTTGGTGGACTACCACGTCCAAAGCTCTTCCACTGGCCATTGGGACCATTAGCTAATTGTTTCTTTTCGCTGTCACACTTCTTCCTCTTCTTTTTGTAACCGTTGTAATGGGTTCTGCTATTATAATGAAAGTTACTATTTTGTCGCACCTTTTTGTTTTCCGGATTTCCTGCTTCTTGATTGGTTTTTCCGTTTTGTACTACCGTGCGCCTCTTCATGTGCTCTACTATCGTGAGCCTCTATTTAATGCGGTGGCGCCAGCGTGGATCCTCGCCAGACGGCTGAAGGGACGCACCTGTCAGTCTGGCGTTTGGCCATGATTACGGACGATTACAAATCTTGCGGTGCGTTGTGAAGCCAACACGTGTCCCAATCGCCCGTGGCGGTGCCGTTTTGGTTTCCCGCCTTTTGGCTTTCCGTTGCCTATTTAAACCAATCGAGGATCATTTCCTTTCTTCTGCTGATATTTTCCCAGCAACGTACTTGCGACTTTCGAGAGAGAAATGGCAACAAAAAGAGAAAGCTCTTCTTCTTCCCAGCTCCCAGAGCCGCACGTCATGGTGTTCACAACACCAAGTCCGTCTTGACTGCAGGTGCCATTGCTTCTCTTGTGGTCGACTACGGCCTTCCCAGCGATTGGAGCTACCGTGCCCCTGGCGTTCTGGATAGAGCCAGTGCCCCCCCAGCGGGCTTCATTACGGTGTACAAGCAACATCTAAGGGGGGGCTTCGTTACCCGACGCACTGCACGCTGTATGCACTGGTGGACGTGCTGGGAATTCCGATAGCAAGGCTGCACCCCAACGCCTTGCACTATCTGGTGTCCCTGTGCATTTTTGCCATCCTTCACGGCGGCTCCTTTGATGCCAGGGCAGCGAGATTGATCTTCCGGTTCACGGAGTCGGAGGATTGAGTGTCGATGTCCCCCAAGGCGGGGTTTCGCTTTCGCGGTACCAACCCTGACTCGATGAAGGGCTGGAAGGAGCGCTTCTTCTTTTTGCAGGAGCCCCCTGACTCTGAGCTCGCAGGGTGTGGGGCCCAATTTCAGAGTATTTTCAGGACAGGCCCACTACTGAGGACGCCGCAGAGTCAGCGACGCTAATATCCGCTATTAAGTTCGAAGTGGCGAAGTTTTCGATCCAGGGTTACTTCCTGACCTCGATCACATTCGAGGCCTGCAAATGGGGGCCTCGTTCGGGATGGGCGATCGCTGGACCGGGTAAGAGAGATCCTGGAGATATAGCCACTCCTCCACCGTCCGGGGGGAATGAGGAGGAAAGCTGCTCATTGCTCGAGTCATTGACAGACGATGATGAGGATGAGGCCGCCCTTAAGAGGCTGAGGGAAGCCGAGGGGACCTCTTCGAGGAGGTCCAGGAGACGGATCGCCGGCCCTTCCGTTGTGGTGGGAAGTCCGGCTTCAAAGAGACCCACGAGCGCGGGTCGCCAGGGGGAAACCGCCGAGCCGTCGTCGACTTCGATCGTGGGATTAGCCGCTCGCAAAGTCTGCGAGGTGGAGTCTCTACCCACTGAGAGTTCTCCCGCTCGCTCTATTGCAGAGGCGTCTGCAGGTGCCGCCCCAGAGGATGTCATCGTTCTTGAGGGCCCGAAGGGGCCATTTATAGCCTCTCCTGCCCTGATACCGGAGGCCAGGGGGCCTGTAGAATCGACAGTGATCTTTGTGGAGCCTATCTCGGAATACAGGCTCCTCGAAGGCTTGGCCCCATCTCCAGAGGAAGGCGTCGCGCTTGCCGCTGATCCGGTCCAAGCCGACGAGGGGGGAGCCAGGACATCCTCGTGGCAAGAGCCGCCGAGCGTTCGTACTGCCGCCGCCCTTCCAGTCAGCCCGCCTCCAGCAGGCGAGGGAGCAAAACCCCAAGGAGAGGCTCCTTCAGGCGATCTTACGCGTTCACCGAGCGCTGCTCCTGCTCAGGCACGGTTGTTTCCATCTGGCCTTTCTTTACCGTTGCATGCTTTGGGAGTGCCTCTAATGTCGTTTCTTATGCAGGCTTCAGGTGACGTCAACCCTTTTGTGGCGCTGACTACCCTTTATGGGGACTTGCAGCGGGTTATCTCCAGCGGGGAGGCCCAATTCGTGTCTCTCGAAGAGGGGAATGGGCGCCTGCAGCAGAGAGTGACGCGGCTGGAAGCCCTGCTTGTCACCTCGGAGGAGCGTGTTGCCAGGTTGGTTAGAGACATGGTTGGCCGGTACTCCCCGTCGGAATCACGGTTGGCGTTGGAGGCTCAGTATTGGAACGGCATACACCTGTGCCGTAAGATCGTTTCCTTGGTGGCTCCCAACGTCCCTGAGGGCGTCCTTCACCCAGGGAATGCCGGGATACAGGAGGCATCTCGCTTGAAGAATTTTCATGAGGAGGCGGGTCCGTCAAGTCTGCCTGATTAGTCTCCGCTTATCTTGGCTGTTAGACCGACTTTTGTCTTTGTATCATACTGGTTCCTCATAGATGAATGAAAAGCGTCTTTTTCTTCTTTGCACTTACGCTTCTTCTATCGTGGGACGTCGCTTGCAGTCTTCGTTTGCTGTAATCTGTTGGATTGCTTCTCATGCTTGAGTGTTAGGCTCTTCAGAGCCGTAGTTGTTAAGGCCCTATCCAGGCGCCTTCTTGCGTGGTGCTCGTCCTTCGTAAGAGGATGTCATCACAGCTCAAGCGTTGGGGGCTCGATCCGGTGAAGCGGATGTCGTCGTCAAGCCCCTGGAGCCGCAACGAGGGTCAGCGCGGCTGTTAGGCCATGGTAACCGGACTCCTGGGTCTAGGACTCTGTCACGTATGATTGCGGGAGGTGTGTTGCCCCTGCTCAAAGTGTTATAATCACCAAGTTGAGGTCCTAGCCCACGACCATTGTAGACTGAGGGTGCTCTCTTCTGTTAAAGAAGGTCGCCGCATGCCTGCGATCTTTTACCCCCTAAGGTTTTGTCGGCCGTGGATTGGAGACTTCAGAAGCCCCCAGGTCTGATGCTTTGACCGCCTGGGTCGTCGGCACGAAGCCTATTGGATGGACCGCCTGGGTCCTCTAGATGGGATTTCTCGGCCTGTGACTCGCTGCCTTCGGGCTGTCTAGCGTGGGGCTTAGTCTCTGGGTGGCCTCTCAGGCCCATTGGCGAGGAGCCAAAATGCGTAGAGCTGTCCCCAGGCCATCAGGCGTGGGGACGGAGTCCTGGGACGGTCGATTTCGGACCATCTGGTGCTGGGCCAAGGACTGGTTTCACAGACGGACGCTCGTCCTCCCGACTTAGGGGCAGTCTAGGTCGTATGATTTAAGGATGCAATGCATGTCATCAATTCACACGAATGAATATGCAGAATGATAGAAAGAGTGATTATGCTAATCAGAAGATAAAGCTCATGTCCAAGCATTCATTATGATGCATGCGGGTGTGACTTACCTGAGTCGATGTAGCATCACTGATAGTACTTCCTTAAGTTGGCGGCGTTCCAAGTCCGCGGGACCAGTTTTCCGTTTTGGGCGCGTAGCTTGTACGCTCCGCTCCGGAGGATGGCGGAGACGAGGAATGGCCCCTCCCACCCGGGGGAGAGTTTGTTCCTGTTCGCGATCTTTCCCGCCGCCTCTACGCTCCGGAGGACCAGATCTCCAACTTTCAGTGGGTGCGCCTTTACCCGTTTGTTGTAGTACCGTGCGACTCGCTGCTGATAAGCTGCGGTTCGTAGTCGTGCGGCGTCTTGAACTTCCTAGAGCAGGTCCAGACTTTTCCGGAGCCTTTGTTCGTTGGCGGCTGGGTCGAAGCATTCGATCCGCAGGCTTGACATTCCCACCTCCACGGGCACCACAGCCTCAGCCCCAAAGCAAAGGTTGAACGGCATCTCCCTTGTCGGCTCTCTCGCAGTCGTTCGATACGACCATAGCACGGACGGTAGCTCCTCAGTCCAGGAGCCCCCTGCGTCTTCCAACCTGGTTTTTAATCCGTGCAGCAATGTGCGGTTGGTGACTTCGACCTGTCCGTTTGCCTGAGGGTGTGCCACGGACGTATGTACCAACTTGATGCGAAAGTCGCGGCAGTACTTTGTGAAGCGTTTGCCGGTGAATTGGGTTCCGTTATCGGTTACTACGACCTCAGGGATCCCAAAGCGGCAAACAATACCTTGACGGAGGAATTCCGTCGCATTCTGCTCTGTGATCTTGGTGAGAGGGACGGCTTCCACCCACTTGGTAAAGTAGTCGATGCCGACAATCAAGAATTTTCTTTGTCCGGCAGCCAGAGGTAGGGGCCCAGGTATGTCGAGCCCCCATTGTGCGAACGGCCATGGGGATTGGAGATAGTGCAGCTCCGTGTGCGGCTGGTGCATCATATTGCCATGGACCAGGCAAGTTTCACATTTTCGGACGAATTCCATAGCGTCTCACTTCATGGTGGGCCAATAGAACCCTTCCCGCATGACATTGAACGCTAGGTTCTTGCCGCCGATGTGCGAGCCGCACAGCCCTAGATGCACTTCTGCCAGCGCATAATCGCCTTCCTCTGGCGTGAGGCACTTCAGGAGGGGAGTGGAGTATGCTCGCCTGTATAGCCTCTCATTCAGGATCGTGTACCATCCTGCCGTCTTCTTGATTCGCCTGGCCTCGTTGATGTTGTCTGGTAGGGTCCCCTAAGTTAGGAACCTCACGTATGGTGTCATCCAATTGTTTCCTGTGTCGACCCGCAGCACTTCTTTGTCTTCGGCGTCAATGCTGGGTGCGGTCAGGACTTCCCTGGGCTCTCTCGCGTACTGCTCCATGGTCCTGGCGGCCGCGTCCCCAGCTAGTCGGTCAGCGCGCTCGTTGTCCGATCTCGGGATATGTTCGATCTCAAACCGACCGAACTTAGGGATCAGGGCCTTCACTCTCGCCAAGTACCTCACGAGCTGTGGGTTCGAGGCGTTGAAGTTTCCCTTCACCTAATTGACCACGAGTTCGGAGTCACTGCGCATGATCAACGACCGTACGGAACACTCCTTCGCCAGTCGTAGGCCCGCGAGGAGGGCCTCGTATTCCGCCACGTTGTTCATGGCCGGGAAGGCCAGTGTGACGGAATACGCAATCTCCAGGCCGTCGGGCGTCCTTAGCACAACATCAACTCCGCTACCTGCCTGGGCAGATGATCCGTCTACGTTCAGGGTCCAGGCAGGAGGATCGCCGTCTACCATATTTCCTTGGTTGCTGTCTTCTTCCTGCGCAGGCGTCGCCGCTTCGATGATAAAGTCTGCCAGAGCTTGTCCTTTCGCGACTGGTCGGGGCCGAAACTCCAGGTCGAATTCTCCTAGCTCGACAGCCCACTTAACTAGCTAACCAGATGTCTCCGGCTTCTGCAAGATCGACTTCAGTGGCTAGTCTGTCAGTACGACGATCCGGTGCGACTAGAAATAGGGTCGCATCTTCCGCGCTGCATAGACAAGCCTGAGCGCCGTCTTTTCAGCGTGCGGATAGCGGGCCTCCACGTCAGTCAACACCCGGCTTACGTAGTACACTGGCTGCTGTCTGCCCTCGTGCTCCGCAACTAACACCGAGCTGAGGGCTGCCGCCGACGTGGCCAAGTAGAGGTAGAGATCTTCTCCTTCGCGCGGCGAGCTTAGGAGCGGTGCGCTGGAGAGGTAAGTCTTCAGTTCCCTGAAGGCTTCGTCACATTCTTCACTCCACTTAAACCCCTGCGATTTGGTGCCCCTTAGCGCCTTGAAGAAGGGCAAGTATTTTTCTGCTGACTTGGCGAGGAACTGCGAGAGGGCTGCTATTCGCCCTGTCAGTTTCTGTACCTCTTTTATCGTTCGCAGAGGGTTCAGGTCGAGGATGGCTTTGATCTTTTCTGGGTTGGCTTCGATGCCGCGCTGCGACACGATGAAACCTAGGAACTTCCCTGAGGTCACTCCGAACGCACACTTGGCGGGGTTGAGCTTCATCCCGTGTCGTCGGAGGACCTGAAAAGTCTCATCTAGGTCGATGACGTGGCTGCTGGCAACCTTGCTCTTTACCAGCATGTCATCAACGTATACCTCCACGTTCCGTCTGATCTGGGCCTCGAACATTTTATTCACACGACGCTGGTAGGTTGCGCCAGCATTCTTGGGACCAAAGGGCATCATTTTGTAGCAATACGTCCCCTGGTCCGTCATGAATGAGGTGTGCTCCTCGTCCTCTGGGTCCATTCGGATCTGGTTGTACCCAGAGTATGCGTCCATGAAGCTCAGGAGCTCGTGCCCAGACGTAGAGTCCACGAGCTGGTCGATCCTAGGAAGCGAAAAGCTATATTTGGGGCAGGCCTTGTTCACGTCTGTGAAGTCGACACACATCCGCCACTTACCGCTGCTCTTTTTTACCAGCACAACGTTGGACAGCCACTCTGGGTACTGGACTTCTCTGATGAATCCGGCATCCAGGAGCCTCTTCACTTCTTCCCTAATGGCGACCAACTTCTCACGGAGTGGTTCCTTCGCTTCTGCCGAACAGGCTTTCGGCTCGAGTCAAGGCCCAGCTTGTGGACTATGACCTCGGCCGATATCCCGGCATATCAGCGGGAACCCATGCAAACACGTTGGAGTTAGCCCTAAGGAAAGTAATCAGTCGGTCACGCTCCGTAAGCTGGAGGGATCTCCCCACGTTGATGCATCGTTCCGGCTCAGAAGGGTTCAGTGGGATTTCCTCAGTTTCTTCTCCGGACTGGGCCTGTTGCAGCAAGGTCTCGTCGCGGAGATCAAGGTCTTCGTTTGGGCAACATGGTGCCCGGGTTATCTGAGACAGGTAGCACGTCCGCCCCAATACTTGGTCTCCGAGGACTTCTCCCACGCCCCATGGGGTGGAAAATTTCACCTTCAGGTGTGGGATGGACATCACAGCTCCGAAGGTGGTTAGGAAAGGTCTGCCTAATATGGCATTGTAGACGGATGGAAGGTCAACGACGAGGAATGCCAGCTCTCGCGCCACAGAGTGCGGGTGGGTTCCCATAGTGACTTCCAGCCAAACTATCCCCTGCATGGGGACTGGCTCGTTGTTCAAGTCGTACAAGGGTCCGCTCGCAGCTCTCATTTGGCTTTGTTTTAGTCCAAGTTTAAAGAAAGCAGTGAGATACAGCCAAATTCGAGAACTTCCATTATCAACGAAAACTCGTTTCAGTTGGTAGTCATCCCCACCACCTGAAACGAGGGCCGATACAACAAGGGGGTTGGTATGGGGAGAGGTTACATGAGCCATGTCATCGCTGCTAAAGCTAATGACATCATTCCTATCCCCTATCCTCGCTCGCTTGTTGTTGGAAGTCGGCTCCGGCTGCCCACGCCTGGTGTCCGCGGCGGGCGTGGAGGAGACCATATTGACCACGCCGGCGGCCGTGCGGGCTCTCGGAGATTCACGGGCTTCACCGTCGGAGGTCGCCGGCTCCTGCCCTGAGCTCTTCACGAACCGCTTCAAGTGTCCGCACCTAATCAGATCTTCGATTTCCTACCGCAAGGTCCGGCAGTTCTCGGTTGAGTGTCCCAGGCAGCGGTGGTACTGGCAGTACTTCGTTTGGTCGTTGTCGCTGGGACCCTTGGGCATCTTTGGCCACTTGAAGAACTTCTCATCCTAGATTTGCATCAGGATGTTTGCACGGCTGTCGTTCAGAGGGGTCAAGGAGGCTCTGCTGTATTCTTTTCTGGGCCCCGGAGGGGGCCGCTGCTGCTTTCGACGCTCCGGGATGCGCTGGCCGTCGCTATCCCTCTTTCTTCCGCCAGATGCTCTGGGGGCTTCCGGGGGCCCATCTACTCACTCGGGGTGCTTCGCCTCATTAGCCTCTTCAGCCGTGATGTATGCTCGGGCGATGGTCTCAGCCTCCCGGAAGGTCGAGCCCAGTGCGACAGTGCTTGAAGAAGTCCCCACCGCGGTGGTGGCGACGAAGGCGTTGAGTTTCAGCTCGTCGGAGAGATGGGGGATCCGCTGCGCCTCGGGGATGAAACAGTCCAGGAACCGCTTCAAACTTTCATCTGACCTTTGACGAAGGCGGACCAGGTGCAATGGTTGCCTCTTCTCCCTTCGGCTGGAGGCGAACTGGCTTAAGAAGCTGTCAGCAAGCTCGTCGAACGAGCATATGGAGTTCGGGGGGAGGCCATGGAACCAGAGTATCGCGTCCCCCCTAAGGGTGACGGGAAAGCACTGGCACATCAAGGCCTCGCTTGCCCCTAGCAGAGATAGGTGAGTACGGAAGCAGTTGAGGTGATCCATCGGGTCCTTGCTTCCGTCGTATCCTTCCAGGACCGGCATCTTGAACTTGCTTGGCAACGGCTGCGTCCGCAAGTCCATGGCGAAGGGCGATCTCCGGAGGTTGGCGGAGGAGGGCATGGGTTTCTCCATATGCAGGGTGTCCCACAGCACTTTGACTTTCTCCTCCATCGACGGATCCGTAGAGCCTCTCTGCTCGTTGATGACGTCGTGGAGCTCCGTGTTGCCCTGGAGGTTTGTTCGAGCTCGTCGGGGATGGCGACTCTCTGCCTGAGTGACTCGTTCGCCGTTGGAGCACGCAGCAGTTGGCCTTCCGTTGCCGCGTGAGTTGCGGGGGTTGCGCCCCTCAGGGCTATCCTCCCGGTCATCGGGGGCGGGATGACTCTCCTCTTGGTTCTGGTCGTTTCCGCTTGGGGCCGCCGGGACTGCAACGTGGTTGGGCCGGTTGGCTCGCCTCCTGCGAGCGGCCTCTCGGCGCCTCTCTCTCCTGGAGGTGGAGGCCTAGGATGCTAGAGGGGCAGTCCCTGGCCAGGTAGCCCCGTGTTCTCGCACAGGGCTTGGAGAACTAGCTTCATATCGCCCACGTCTGCGGCCAGGCGGTGGACATCGGGCTCTGGTCAGTCGTTCGCTTGGTTTCCAGCAAGGGGAGCTTCACTTTAGGCGACAACCTCCATCGCCGAAGCACTAGCTTGTGCTCGAGTGTTTACCATCTTCTGGTATTTAGGAGTAAGGTGGGAAAGAGACACTGGCTTCTCGTCAGTTTTCCACGGACGGCGCCAATGTTGCATCTCGGGTTCTCGGTTACCGTACGGATTAGGGAGCCTTTGGATTCCTTGGCACGCGACGGCATCGATCGAAGGGTCCGATCTCCGTCTCTATGAACCTGGACCTGCACAACACAAACAACAAACAAGAGGTCAGGGGTCCGGCAGGATTTCTCCCATCGAGGCCACTCCGACGCCCAAGTCAGCAATTTCCGCAATGAACGGAAATGGCGCACGCTAAGGGCGGTGCGTGGATGTATGCTGTGAAAGCGTAAGAGATGCTCGTGTTATGGTATGGAGAATGTGGTGAGTAGGTTGTGGGAGGCCTGGCTCCCTTAGTGCACCACAATGGGTGGCTGACTTTCCCGTAGTCTGAGTAGACGTGGGGGGAAGTAATCATGAGCTCGCTCTTGCTAGGCAGAAGTGAGTCTATCCTCAGTTCCAGCTCGTTACTTCCTTATGATCAAGTTGAGAAGAAGGAAGCTTTGAGCTTGTTGAGTTTGATTCGGGATCAGAATCAGTATTCAGCAAGGAGAAAATCAGATCCTTTTCTCTGTGGGGCATGAGGGCTCTTATAGGCCTCTCCCCGTTGGACTCTGGGAGCCAAAACGCTCGTTGTGAGGGTCATCGCGCCGCTGGTCACTGTTGTGGACCCCCGGTCATGTCGGTTGTCCTCTTGCCGTGGCTAGCAGGCTTCTGATCGCTGCCGACCACGCCCGATTTTCCACTGAGCGGGGATTGGTTGGTTGCCTGCAGGCGGTTGCCGGAGCCGTTGGCGGTGCATCAGCCATCCTCTATTGGCTAGCCTTTCCGCCTGTTTCCCGGCGACGCATTAAATGCGTTGCAGGGCTCCGTTGCCTCCAGCCATCTTGGGCTATGAATGCGTCTCTTGACCATTGGGCTGGGCTGACCACCTCACGTGGGCTCTTGGACTCTTCGCGGGCCACGAAATTCTTCATAGGCTTGGCAACTCTTCATGGGTCAGGACATGGGACCCAACAAATCCATATCAATTTGTCTACGAATTTAAAAAAGTTAATATATATATATATATATATATATATAGGATTATTGAAAATTTTCCTGCTTGTTAGAAAAATTTTCTACACCTAATTTATGGTTTTTTTTTGGAGAATTTAAAAGATAAATACATTATTTTATAAAACCCATGAGTGTAAATATATTGCAAGGTGAACAAAATTTCTAATAGTTATTGTTGCGTCCCGGGTCTGCAGTTGCTGTACGGATTAAGAAGCCTTCGTATTCCCAAGCACGCGGTGGCGTAAGGTGAATGGTCCGGTCTCCATCTCTCTGAACCTGGACCAACACAACACAAATAACAAACAAGAGGTCAGAGGTCCGACAGGATTTCTCCCACCATGGCCACTCCGATGCTTGTCAGCAAATTTCCGCAATAAACGGAAATGGCGCACGCTATGAGCGGTGCGCGAATGAATGCTGTTGAAACGTGAGTGATGCTTATGCTTTAGGGTGGAGAATGCAATGAGCAGGTTGTGGAAGGCCTGGCTTCCTTAATGCACCACGGTCGGTGGCTGACTTTCCCGTGGCCTGAGTAGACTCGGGGATGGTGATCGTGAGAGAGGTGGGCTCGCTTGTGCCAAAAGGAAGTGAGTTGGTTCTTAGTTCCCGTTCTTTCTCTCTTGTGATCTTGCTCAGAGGAGGAAGGAGCAGAATTCGAATCGGGAATCGGAATCCTTTTCTCTGCGGGGAGTGGGAGCTCTTATAGGCTCCTCCCCGTTGGACTCTAGGCGCCAGAATGCCCGTTGCGAGGGCTTCCTTGACTCTGGTCGCTGTCGTTGACCGCCGGTCATGTTGGCTGTCGTTTTGCCTTGGCAGGCAAACTCCTAAGCGCTACCGGCCACGCCTGGTTTTTCCCTAAGCGGGGATTGGCTTGCTACCTGCAGGCGGCTGCCTGAGCCGTTTGGTGCTGTGCCAGCCGCCTCTCCATTGGCTGGCTTTTTCACCTTTTTGTCGATTTTCTGGCAGCGCATTAATGCGCTGCAGGGTTCTCGCCGCCTTCTGCCAGCGGGACGCCACGTATGCCTCCTGCGCAGTTGGGCTAGGCTCATCGTCCTTCATGGGCTCTAACACCCTTCATGGGCTTCGACACCTTTTCTTGGGCCTTGACATGGGACCCAACACTAGCCCCCCATGCCTGGGCCGGCCAGTGGTCGGGCCTGGCATGTTCCTTGGGCCCATTCTGCAGCTCCACAGCCTTTCTCATGCCGCGCCACCGTTTGTCATTTTCTGGACTCTCACCTTCCCCAGGAGATAGCGCAGGCTTTTCTGACGCTGTTGTGACTCGTCACCCCGACTGGTAAGATTCGCACGTCCTGGGTAGCATCTTGTTAGGGGTCTTTCCTGTTCCGTGAAAGGCATCTGCTGGTAAACGTGCTGCGCTGGGCAAGAGAATGGCTCCCATCCTATCCATAAATAGGAGGGGCATCCAAGCAAGTGGAGGACATCCCTTGGCAACCTTTGGAGAAGCAATGAGAAAATTCTGCCTCACCCCGCCCTCGGTGGGGGTCCGAGAAGGAGTTGGATGGATCAGCTGGATGCTTGTTGCCCTTGATGAAGATCGTTCTAACTCCCGCGTCGCAGTTCGCTTCTCATGCTAACGAGAGTGGCTCGGTCATTCTGCTGTCATCGTGCACCCTCTTTCGGGCTGTGGCTCACCTAATGCGGGGCGGAGTCATGGCGGAACCTCCGCGGGGAAGTTTCCCGCTGGCGGAGGGTGCCGCACCTGCTCTCCAACTCGCTGAGCTCGAGCGCAGACTGTGGAGAGGGAGAGCTAGAAACCCAGCGAGGGAGTCGGGGGGTGCTTCCCCTACTTCCCCGTAGTGCTTTCCGACCTCGGTGTTGATCCCACCCCGATGGATAGCGCTTCGGTGGCTTCCATCTTGGGGGGGTGCTCCACGTGGCTGCCCCCGTTTGCTTGGTGAACTACTGGCGGCTCCTGGCCGCAGGGATCTGATGTAAATCACGTTCTCCAAGCTCTTCTGGGGTCATCATAGGGGCCCCCGGGGCCTCGCACCATCGTCTTCCTTCGTCTTTCCCGCAATATCATAGCCGTAGATCTTGTACTTTGTAAGAAAGTATCGATTAATAAAAGAAGTAGCCCTTTTGCCTTCATTTTCTTCTTTTCTTTGTGCGTGCTTCTTTTCTTTGCTGGGTATTTTCTCCTGGCAATCTGCTTTCTTTTCTGTGGCATTAGAGGGGTCACTGTTGGCGGTCACGTCCCCTGGTGTGACTGGCGCATTCAATGCTCGCGTGGTCAGGAGGCGTTGCGTCGTGAAGCCTTGCCTGGGAAACGCGCGAGGCTTCAGGGACTTTCCACGTGGAGGGTGCCCGTTGGCCAAGCTCTGGCGCCCTTTGTCTTCTTAACGCCGCTACTTTCGGGAGAAGAACTTGCTTATTTAAATGCGCCATTTTGTTCTGGAACCTTGCATTTCCTTGCGTCTGCGTGCTTATTAGTTGCTTGCTTTTTCCTTGTGCGTTTTCTCATTGTGAAGTTGATGGAGGATTCCTCTCACGAATCGGAGCGTTCTTTTGACGAGTCTGAGTTCGGTTCTCACGCTCCCTGGGCTTCGGGAGCCAACACTCCAGGAGGGGCTCGCTCCGAAGCCACAGTCGCGGATCCTACTCAGTTTCTGCGTGTGCCTCCGGGTTTCGAGAGGGTTGAGGCAAGCGCAGGGGCCCCAGCAGCTGAGGTGGAGCAGCTGAGGGCCCGCGTGGCGCATCTGGAGGGCGTATGGGCTGAGTCGGAGGCCCGGGCTTCGTGCCTCGTTGGTGCCAATGTGGCGGCTCAGGCCCGCATTCTAGCCCTTGAAGGGGAGATCGAGTAGCAGAGGCAACAACATGGGGCTGAGGTTACGAGGCTGCGGACAGAGCTGAGGTCCAGGCTTCGGCTGGAGGGAGGAAATCCTGCTCTGGAGAGGAGTTACCGGGATGCTATCAGGCTTAGCCGGAGGCTGGCCCTGCTGGAGGATCCGAACTTCCGAGTTGGTGTTTTGGACTCCCGTAACTTCAACGCCCGGACGCGTGAGCAGCTGGTGGATTATCACGCCCCAAGCTCCTCCACAGGCCGTTTGGATCGTTAGCTGATAGCCACCACTGTTGCTGCTTCTCTTCTTTTTTTCTCTTCTTTTTTTTTTTGCCATTGTAATGAGATTCGCTGTCGCAATGAAATTCGTTATTCTATCGCACTGTTTCATCTTCTGTGCTCTTCGTTTCTGGATTTCCATTCTTCGTTTTACATTCCCGTGCATCCCTTCATGGGCTTCACTATCGTGAGCCCTCATTTAATGCTGAGGCGCTAGCGTGGATTCCTGCCAGACGGCTGAGGCGACGCACTTGTAAGTCTGGCGCCTGGCCATGATTGCAGGTGACTTCGGGCCTTGCGATGCGCTTTGAAGCCGACATGTGTTCCAGTCACCCGTGGTGGGCGCCGCTTAGGTTTCCCGCCTGTCGGCCTTCCGTTGCTTATTTAAACCAGTCGGGTCGGCTTTCTCCTCCTGTTGAGATTTTTCCTGTAGCAAACCTGCGTCGAAAGAGAGAGAGAGATATGGCAAAAAAGAGAGAGAGTTCTTCTTCGCAGGCTCCCAGGGCGAGTAGCCATAGCGTTCACAACACAAAATCCGTCCTGACTGCGGGTGCTATTGTCGCCCTTATGGTCGATTACGGCATCCCCAGTGACTGGAGTTACCGTGCTCCTGGCACCTTGGACAGAGCCAGCGCCCCCCCAACGAGCTAAATTACAGTCTACGAGCACCACCTAAGAGGGGGGCTCTGTTACCCCACGCTGTGTAGGCTATACGCGTTGGTGGATGCGTTGGGAGTCATCATGGCGCGGCTTCATCTCAACGCTTTGCGTTACTTGGTGTCCTTGTACATCTTCGCTCACCTCCACGGCGGCTCTTTTGATGCCAAGGCCGCCAGACTGATTTTTCATTTCACCGAGTCGGAGGATTGGGTGTCGATGTCGCCC
Organism: Nepenthes gracilis; assembly: GCA_033239525.1. NCBI lineage: Eukaryota > Viridiplantae > Streptophyta > Magnoliopsida > Caryophyllales > Nepenthaceae > Nepenthes > Nepenthes gracilis. The sequence continues at coordinate 3,548,055 of BSYO01000021.1, forward strand.
AAGACAGGTTTCCATTTTAGGAAAACCAATCCCGATTCGGTGAAGGGCTGGAAGGATTGATTCTTCTTTCTGCAAGAGCCCTCTGATTTAGAGCTTCCTCGCGTGTGGGGCCCGATTTTGCGATTTTTCTTGGAGAAGCCGGCGCAGAGGACACTGTGGAGGCGGCAGAGTTGATTGCCGCCATTAAGTCTAAGGAGGTGAAGTTCTCCATCCAGGGTTACTTCTTGACATCTATCACTTTCGAGGCCTCCAAGTGGAGGCCTCCGTCGGGATGGAGAGCCGCCGGTCCTGGCAAGAGAGAACCTTGGGGTGCAACCGTCCCCCGTTTATCCGAAGGAGACGAGGAGGAGAGTTGCTCGTTGTTGGAGTCGTCATCAGACGACGAAGAGGTAGAGGCCCCCCTAAAGAGGTTGAGGGAGGCCAGAGGGACTTTAACACGGAGGCCCCAAAGACAGGTCGCCAGTTCTTCAGTCGAGGTTCAAAGCCTGGCTCTGAGAGCGGCCACAAGCGCGGGCCACCAGGGGGAGACCGCCGGGCCGTCGTTGACTTCGGCCGTCGAGCTAGCCGTTCTCGAAGCCTATGATGGCCTCTCGCCCATTCCGCTGCTGAGGTATTCATGGGTGCTGCTCCAAGAGTGATGGATGATGTTCTGGTCCTTGATGACCTAGTAGGGCCATGCTTGGCAGCGTCCGCGCTGACATCGGAGACAAGGGGGCCTGTGGAGTCAACTGCAATCTTTGTGGACCCTGTTTCGGAGGGCAGGATCCTCGAGGACGTAGCTTCACCGTCGGAGGAAGGAGTCGCGCAAGGGGGCAACTGGGACGTCCTCGAGGTTGAAGCCCCTGAGCGATCCTACAGTTGCCGCCCTTCCAACTAGCTCACCTCCGGAAGGCGAAGGAGAGGAGCCTCAAGAACGGGCTCCGCTAGGTGATCATACATACTCTCCGAGCGCTACTCCCACTCAGGTACAACATCTTCGATCTGGCTTTTGCCTGCCGTCATATGTTTTGTGAATTCTTCGAATGTCGTCTCTTTTGCAGGTTTCCGGAGATGCCGATCCTTTCAACAAGCTGACCGCCCTCCTCTATGGGGGCTTGCAGCAGGCCATCCCTCGCGCAAGGGCCTTAGTCGCCTCCCTCCGAGAGGATAGCAAGCGGTTGCGAGAGGAGAACAAATGCTTGCAGTGGAAAGTGGCGCAACTGGAAGCCCTGCTCGTTGCCACGGAGGACGATAACGCACGAATGGCCAGAGACATGGTTGGTTGGCTTTCTCCGTCGGAGTCGCAGCTTGTGATGGAGACTCGGTATTGGGACGGTAGCCGCTTGTGTCGCGAGATCGCTTCCCTGGTGGCTCCTCACGTACCGAAAGGAGTCTTCCATTCGGGGAACGCCAGGATCTGGGATGCGTCTCGCCTGAGGAACTTCCACGAGGAGGCCGCTCCGTCCTGTCTGCCCGAGTAGGCTCCGTCTGTATAGATTGTTAGGCTGCCTTTTGTCATCATAATTTGCTTCTGTATCTCACTTGTTTCTGGCAAATGAATAAAGAGTGGTTCTTTCTTTTTTCGCACTTGTTTTCTTCTGATGTGGTATGCTGCTTGCAACCTTTGTTTAATGTGATCCGTGGGGCCACGCCCCGTACTTGAATGCTAAGCTCGCAGAGCTATTGTCGCCAAGACCCTATCCAGGCACTTTCTTGCGCTGTGCTCATCCTTCGTCAGAGGACGTCCTCGTAACTCACGCGTTTGTTGGGAAGCTCGATCCGGTAGGGTGGATGTCGTCGCAAGTCCCGTGGAGCCACAGCAAGGGTCAGCCGGGTTTTCAGGCCACGGCAACCAGACTCCGGGGTCTAGGCCTTGGTCGCGTATGTTAGCGGGAGGTGCATGGTCCCTGCTCAAGGCGCTATAATCACCAAGTTTAAGGTCCTAGCCCACGACCATTGTTGACTGAGGGTGCTCTCTTCTGCACAAGAAGGTCGCCGCACGCCTGCGATACTTGCCCCCTAAGGTTTTGCTGGCCGTAGATTGGGGACTTCAGAAGCCCCAAGGCCTAATGTTTTGACCACCTGGGTCAATTGGCGCATAGCCATAATAGATGAATGTCCTTTCGGACTTGCCTGCCGCACGTGCGAGGCTCTTTGTGGCCGCTTGGCGCACGGCCAAGGTATTACTTTACGGACGGACGATTGTCCTGCCGACTTAGGGGCAGTCTAGGTCGTTTTAATTTAAGAATGCCATGCATGTCAACAATTCACACAAATGGAGATGCAGAATAACATGAAAAGTGATTTTATTAGCGAAAGGCATTACAGATGTTCAAGCATTCATTATGATGTGCACGCGTGTCTTACCTGGGTTGATGTAGCGTTACTGGTTATACTTCCTTAAGTTGGCGGCATTCCAAGTCCGCGGGACAAACTTGCCATTCTGGGCGCGCAGGTTGTACGCTCTGTTCCGGAGGATTGCGGAGACGAGGAATGGTCCCTCCCACCCAGGGGAGAGTTTGTTCCTGTTAGTGGTCTTTCCCGCCGCCTCTACGCTCCGGAGGACCAGATCTCCAACTTCTAGAGGGTGTGCCTTTACTCACTTATTATAGTACCGTGCAACGCGCTGCTGATAGGCCGCGGTCCGCGACCGTGCCGCATCTCGAATCTCCGAGAGTAGGTCTAAGCTTTCCCGGAGCCTCTGTTCGTTGGTGGCTGGGTCGAAGCATTCGACTCGCAGACTTGGCATCCCCACCTCCACGGGGACCACAGCCTCCGCCCCAAAGTAGAGGTGGAAAGGCGTCTCCCTTGGTAATTATGAGAAAATCATAATTTTATGATTGGTAATCATACAATATCATAAATCATGAGAAAATCATGTTAATATATAAAGAATTAAGGATTGGTAATTATTTCACTAATTAATGATGAATATTAAAATTTAGATTATAATTATTTTTATATAATCAAAAGTCATATACTACCATTTAATATCTATAGATAAATCATTTATATATAACCTTATATATAAGGTCGAACGTAGCTTTTTTAACTTGCGGATGATAGGTCAATATTCAATTTATTAATAATATATTATAACTTATTCGAATATATTTTATCAATTCTCCACGATAATCTTTACATATTCTTAGATTTTTTTATACCGGAGAAAATATACTTATTATTAAATTTATATAGAATTTTCTTTCTTAGTTTTTAGGGGCATGACATGTAGTAAATTAACACTTAAATATAACGTGTATAGATCTAACACATGTATTTTATAAAACTTTCATAAAATGAGTAAAATCACATGCATACAAAGTATAAGTAATTTATATATATACATATATATATATATATATATATATATTATATGAATATTTATAATAATAAATATTTAAAAAAATTAGAAAAGAATGGTAACAATAGAAAGAAGAGTTTTGATACATTTGTGTTAACTTAATTTTACCCAAAAATCTTTTAATTTTACTTTAATTTCTCCATCTTCTTTTCTCTCTTTTTCTTTTATCTTTCTCTCTCTTTTTTTTTTTTTTCAAAAATTAGTTCAAAATAATGCAAAATCTATTAAGAAACCTATTTATAAAAAACTGATACACATATATCCATCAGACACAGATTATGTGTTGAGGCAAAACTCATATAGCACACAAGCGCTCATTAGATGCGTGTTACACTAAGAAATTCTCCATTTATTGATATAACTTCTAAATCAAAATCTGATTCGGCTCTAAACATGTAGATCAAGCAACTTTAACCACCTGTTTGCCGACAGTGCGGCCGGAGAAGACGCCGATCAAGGCAGCAGCAGCGCTCTCCAAACCCTCAGCGATATCTTCGATGTATGCAATTTTACCCTCTCGAATGAGCGGCAAAACCATGTTCACGTACTCAGGATAGTGCTCGTAGTGATCCGAAACTACAAATCCCTCCATACGCACCCGTTTCATGATGAGGGCGAACAAATTCTGCACGCCGTCGAGCCGCTCGAGATTGTACTGCGAAATCATTCCGCATACAGCAATGCGACCGTGCATTCTCATGTTAGACAGGACCGCGTCGAGCATCTTTCCTCCGACGTTCTCAAAGTAAATGTCGATCCCCTCCGGGAAGTACCTGTCAAGAACTGGTATTAGTCCAGGAGTAAATAAAATCTAATACATCATGAGGCATATGTTAGAATTATCCCTTATTAGGTTATACATATTCAATAATTTATTAAAATAATTAAAAATTATAATTTTATACGATTTTATTATATTTTATTAAAAATTTATTTTTTTATTGTGTCCAATATTTAATAAAAAAGATATTATATAATTAAGTAATTAGTATTCTTCCTACTTATCTATTATATATTGTAGATAATATTAGGTGATTTTTTTTAGATAATAGGATAATTTTTTTTTTCACATTTGGTTCAAAGGAGTTTTATTTAAATTTCTATTTTATTCTACCCAAAATTTGGTAACACACACTAAGAAAAAGATATAATAGTAAAGTGTGAGAAACGAATTTCAAATTTATTAAAAAAAAAAAAAAGAACGTTAAATATGAATTCAAATAATTAATTAATATTTAATTTCACATAAATAAATTATAAAATAAAATAATAATTTAACAATATATGAATTTTTTTTTTTTTACCATTTTCATCGTGTAATATAAACATAGATGAAAGAATTGTCATCCAACATGATTTCTAGATCAAATCTTCTCTCTTCTGAGGCTCAGAGACTTGTAAGGCTTAATAGAGGCAGAATATATGATAGAACAGGAGACTGCAGTTCACTCACAAGGTATAATGGCCGTCCCTCAAATTTATGGTGGTTAGATGTATATTCAATGGTCATAGGTCTCCCATTTATTTTAAAAAATTTCTTTTTTAAAAGTTATATATATAGATTGTTAAATTTGTATCTAACGATTCATATAATTAGGCATAGGCCACTTTATTTACAAAACATGTATACTGTAAGAACCTTTTAGTTTATGCATGCATACCTCCTCAATGCAGCATCCAAGTCCTTTTCTTCCTTGTAGTTGAAAGTCTCATCAAAACCAAACTTGGTCTTCAGCAGATCAACCTTACGTTGAAACAATTATTAAAAAGAACATATATTAGAAATAAAAACTAAAGCAGCATCAAATGCAACTAGTTTCTGAGGTCTCATAACAATTTTATGGCAGAGTTAAAAGAGAAATGAGTCATGAAGAACCTTATATGCTTGTTTGATATATCCTTGAGACCCAATAATGACAATGGAGAGCTGTTATGATTTTATAGCGGGGAGAGCCTCATGCACACTTAACGATTGGATTAGAAGTCAAGTGTATGAATAATATGTAAGAATTTCATGAGATTTAGATCATTGATAGATTATCGAAACTATTATATTATCACATAATTTTATAACATAAAATTAACTATTATAGACATATCCGAATTCATGTTTAAAGTTCTCTCAAAAAATCTAGGGTCAATTTCTCTCCCTTCACCGTTATTACTCTTCCTCATAAAAGTTTTTAGAGTTTGTGTGCGGAGTTATCATTATGTATAATTTTTCTTGAGAGTTCCTTAAATGCAAAGTTAATGAAAGTTTTAAAACCCCTTTAAATTTAAATTTGAAAATTGCCCAACATCATCATGAAAAACCACTACTTGTTATTCCCAACAAACGATGGATTGTTATATTATTTATAAAGTGAGAAGAGGACCAACTCCTTAATAACAAAATTGTCCTTTTTACCAAAGACTAGGCTAATTAAGGACATATCTTCTCTAATGACATATAACAAATCCTACAAGATCATAGCCTCTAATCATTTAATAAATCACTAAATATGTGTCTATGATCACTGGATCGCCTGGATAATTTTTATTAAGATGAATATTCCGTGATCGAACATTAATCAATTGGAGTGTTTTTTGTAGTAGTCCAAGGAGTTGGTTAATTGGGGTCTAAGTCAATTAAAAAGATGAAGGACAAATCGATCTTCTCTATTACATGATTTAATAAAATATCTTAGATTTCTATTGAATGAGGGGAAAAATTAATAAACCCACAAATATATGAAAAATTATAATTATTGTTAACCAAGGAAAATAATGTGGTGAAGACAATATACAATTGAATCAAAAATTGAAATCTTTTGTTATAATAGAAGTAAAAGTGACATGGATTATTCAAGAATTATGTGGTGAGAATGTAATACTGTAGATGTTGAATAGTCATTGAAATAGTTTGATACAATCACCATCATTCATTCATCCAATTTTTAATTTTAGTCGTTATATGAATATGAAAGTCTTTTCACTCAGAAGATATGACAACACTCATGAAAATGAGCACCAGTAAGTGAAAGCAAGATCCCAAGATTTGACATGGGCCATGAAATGCAAGATTAACAAGCATCAGTAAAAAGAAAACATTGAGAAAATAACCTTTTCTTTGCTTCCAGCACTACCAACAACATAGCAACCCATCAACTTTGCGAACTGCCCAACTAGTTGACCAACAGCTCCAGATGCGGAGGAAACGAACACACGATCTCCCTTCTTCGGCAAGCAAATTCGATAAAAACCAGCATAGGCCGTCATACCAGGCATCCCTGCAGTCCACCAAGTAAAGGATGCCAAAGCAGGCAATAAGCATGTAAGTTACTCATATACCAAATGTCACGAAAACACAAATGCCCACCAACCATCTTTAGGTTAATTGTACAGCACTCATTTAGATAAAATCAAGCCAGAAATCAAAACCAAAGAAGACAAATACTCTGAAGGGTGGCAAAGTGTACTACATTACCCACATCATGGGATCACATGATGATAGTATCTACAAAATCTTATTGGTGCAATGCATATTGAGGAGCATATGATACTGTAGGGCCTATCTGAACAAGAATTTTAAACTTCTTAAATGCATGTATTCTGCACTGGGTAGATCACTTCCTTCCCTTTTCTTTTCTTTTCTTTTTTTTTTTACATTGGCTGATGAATCAAATTGTTCTGAATGAATTGTATTTGTCACAAAAATCTGCAAAATTTTAATAATAATAGTTCGTTAATTATTTATAACAATTTACTTTCTGTTAAGTATGAGCTGGCAATTCAGTAAAGAATTGCATTGATTCTTTTGCCCTCATATATGTGTATGTATGCAATTTTGGTACTTACAGTCTTTCTCTACAATTAGTGAGAAGCGATTCTGCCTCTTCTCTTACCATCCGAGAGCTTCTTCTTCCTCTGCACATTTTTCTGTTTTTTTCTTCAGATAGTAGAAGCAAAAATGACATACGAACTTTATTTAATTCAAACCTACTACAGACTATGATAAAATCATCTCTTCATGTACCACAACTTGTAAAAATCCTCAAGAACGATTCTGTGTAGCTCATGTAATCTTAAATCAACAATTTTCTTAACCAAGGTCACCCGGACCATTGAACTGAAAAGCCTGTCTGGAGGTAATATCTTAAACGAATTTCATGATATCAAGGTCTAGTTGAGAAGAAAATTCTATGCTTGCCAACAATATTAAAAAATTTATAAGTATCCTTCTAACAATTAAAATTTGCATATGTCGAACACAACAACTTACCAAGGATCCCGGTGTAATAGGAAAGAGGAACATCAGTATGCTCAATTTTGAACAGATCATTTGGAGATGTAACAAGACTATATTCTTCCCACCCAATTTCTCCCCAAAGCATGTCGCCCTTCTTGAACTTTGGATGCCCTGAAACCAGAACTTCCGCCACACCAAATCCCACAATTGGCTGCACATATTCAGCAAAAAAGCATTGAACAGATGCAACTTATTCCTTTTCTTGATCAATTGAAAGGACAGAAAAGAAGATATTGTTATAATTTTTTTGGAGATGAAAAAGTGCCCATAGCGGGCCCCTTGTAATAAATTGAGATTATTGTCCTCCTTTTTTTCTAGAATCAAAGACATGACTGCCGAGGACACGTTAAATATAATCATAGTTTATTTTTTTGATTGATGAATGAAACTAGTTTATACTAAATTAGTAATAAATATGTATATTTTTATTTCTTTATATAAAAATACATATCCCTATAATACATAATTAGCTAATATAAATGTGTTATGATATAATATTTTCAACAAATTATTATAGTAGCACAATAATTTAATAAACCAAGACAAAACCTATTATATAATAAATTTTTTATATGTTAATCAATATCTGTATCTTAACATTACCATTTTACACTTCATAATTATTAAAAAATATAGAATATGAGCAAAAATTTTAAATGAAAACATTTCCCAAGTCTATCCAAGGCATGCCCAAATGCATAGGAGTGTGTCAAAATTTTAAATAAAAAAGGATAACTATCATGATGCGAGTCAAACGACAAAACTTTAACTGTGGAGGAATAGTTTTTACATATCTAATTTTTTTCCAAGAACTTTTTTAGGAATTTAGGGTAAATCTAATTCAAACAAAAAAATTCAAAGCATCATAAAAAAATTAGATACCCTCTTATAAAAGGGACAAGAAATGAAAAAAATTACTCTCATTTGCTTATAGATTACAGATGAATGATGGTTGAATCAGAATTTGGCAATCCAAAACTATCTATATAGAAAAATAAAATTTTAAAATCTTCTTTAATATCTATAAGAAAAATCTTCTTTAAAATCCAGAATCTGAACACCACAAAAAAGAAGGGAGAACAGAGATATTGGAAATTTTGGATACGATCAAAGAGGGTAATATATATAAAAATTTAGCTTACCGAGCCAAGATATTTTCGATGCAATGTTTGGGTAGGGCTTGATGCTAGAAAATAAATGGGATTGCTCATTTCAAAATCCACGGATATAAGGCTCGCAGGCCACTGTGCAAGAGAGGTTCTTCACCATTCAAGAAATCAAAATAAGAAGATTGAGCTATTTATTCTCACTCTTTTCAAATTTGATAAATGGTTAATTTGCACACTATAGAAATATAAAAAAATTAAAATCATTTATCTATTTTCATTTTAAAAGAACCCCGTTCGAATCTTCTGGGAGCTTCAGGCGAATTTTGGTAATATTGATCTCCATGTCAAACTCTTTCGGAAAGCCGGTCACGTAGTTCTTGAGTACTACCTGCTTGTTCCTCACTTCTTCTCCCTCCATCTTCGTCTCTCTATTTTTCATTTTCTCTCTCTCTTTCTCGCTTTGTTCTCACTGAACTCAAAAACAGGCCATGGAGGGAGAGGGATTATATAATCGAGTTGGAGAGTAAAAACGATGATGAATGCGCACTGAAATAATTTTGTTCAATGTTTACTGGATGTAATAATTTTATAGCCTCTCGGACTTGGATTATTAATTTTTAAATTTCAATAGGATATTTATTTAATTTATTTTAAGAAAAATTGATAAACATTAGTATTTTTATATTTTTAACATAATAAATAAATACCTTTTTTAGTAAAACTGTGAGAGTTGAAGCATAGAAAATGAAAATAAATTAGAAAAGAAAAAAACTATTTTTATAACCTAAAAGGCATGGACACCAACACAAAACATATGTATATAAATTAGTAAACCATATCCCTATAATACATAATTGATTAATATAAATGTGTTATGGTATAATATTTTCAACAAATTATTATAGTAGCACAATAATTTAATAAACCAAGACAAAACCTAGTATATAATAAATTTTTTATATGTTAATCAATATCTGTATCTTAACCTTACCATTTTACACTTCATAATTATTAAAAAATACATAATATAAGTAAAAATTTTAAGTGAAAACATTTCCCAAGTCTATCCAAGGCATGCCCAAATGCATAGGAGTGTGTCAAAATTTTAAATAAAAAAAGGATAACTATCATGATGCGAGTCAAACGACAAAACTTTAACCCCGAGAATTTTTACATAATTTTTTTTCCAATGCTTAACCTTTTTTAGGAATTTAGGTAAATCTAATTTAAATTTTAGCATCATAAAAAAAATTAGATACCCTACTATAAAAGTTGAAGACTTCTAATGTCCAAAACTATCTATATAGAAAAATAAATTTTTAAAATCTTCTTTAATATCTATAAGAAAAATCTTCTTTAAAATCCAGAATCTGAACACCGAAAAAGAAGGGAGAACAGAGAATTGGAAATTTTGGATACGATCAAAGAGGGTAATGCACATAAATTTAGCTTACCGAGCCAAGCGGGTAGGGCTTGATATAAGCGGGATTGCTCATAAATCCACGGATATAAGGCTCGCAGGCCACGTAGAGGTTCTTCACGAGAACCCCGTTCGAATCTTCTGGGAGCTTCAGGCGAATTTTGGTAATATTGATCTCCATGTCCGACTCTTTCGGAAAGCCGGTCACGTAGTTCTTGAGTACTACCTGCTTGTTCCTCACTTCTTCTCCCTCCATCTTCGTCTCTCTCCCTCTCTCTCTCTCTCTCTCTCGCTTTGTTCTCACTGAACTGAACAGGCCATGGAGGGGAGAGGGATTATATAATCGAGTTGGAGAGGAAACGATGACATGCGCACTGACGCAATTTTGTTCAATGTGTACTGGATGTAATAATAGCCTCTCGGACTTGGATTATTTTTAAATTTCTATTTATTTAATTTATTTTAAAAAATTGATCGGTATTTTTATAGTGGACTATAAAACCCACTACCGTTGGCCGACCGAAAGACTAATAAAACCAAAGGCGAGAGACGGACGAGAAAGGACCAGTCAATAACCTGGCCAAAGAAACCGTAATAAGCCTCCTCGAATAAGTTTTAATGGGCGGTTGGCCGACCACAAATTTCTTCCCCGATTTTACGCTCCCTATAAGCAACCTCCACAACAATGATCACAGATTCGGGTAACCCCCCATGAGAAAAGCGTCGGATTTTCCCTCCCTCTCTCGCTATAAACTTCTTACAAAAGGAAGAAACCTCCAAATTCTCAACCTTTCAACTGCACTTCTTCCTAAGAAAGGAGCTCAACATTCCAGGCAGGCCAATATTCTAAAAGAGAAAAACGCTCTCATACTCATACAAGTTGCTCGACATTCATATCCCTCTTTCTAGAGGAATACCGAGAGTTCATCCGTCATCTTCTAAGCTCTCACGCGTCACACTCTTGGTACTTCCTATCACCCGTCCCGAAAACTTTGAAAGTCGAATCAACACTCTTAGCGGCTTTAACCATCACCTCAAATCATCCCACAACCGAAAGTCAAGAATCAACACTCTTCACAAGCGACTTTAACTATTTACTAACTCGAGCGTGGAGAGCCAAATCATCCCCACAATCTTTTCGTTTGTCTTGATGGTTCAAAGATCCAAATCGACGTAATTCAAAAATCGACGTAATCCGAATCCGTCTGAAATTTGATTCCATAACGCATCAAAAATAAATAGTTAAAATAAAAAAATAAATAAGCCCATTCCTTATTAAAAAATATACCTTAAAATAAATAAGGTAATTTTTTAATATTTTAATTATTTAAAAATTATTTAATATCAAATTTTAACTAATATTTTTATATTTTGCCCCACCTAAGCAACGGTGTCGATATGCACGTGACGTCGGCAGTGAGGTCAGCCGGTAAGGGCCACCACCCTGAATGGGTCCCCAACAAGGAAATGGTGTATTTTTAGACTTAATCGCCAAGGTGATTTGTCTCAATTTTTTTCAATTAAAAAAAATAATTAGTAAGACTGTATTTTTAAGAAGTAAAAAATTATTAAATTTTATTATATAAATACATATATAAATTTTGTCAGATAATTATTAATCAATTATAAATTAGATTTTTTTCTAATAAATACATCATAAATATTGAATTTTAAATTAGATGATGCATACATGCATTAAATAATTTTTAGAAATTAAAAAAAAAACATAAAATTTAAAAAAGAAATACGATATTCAAAATCAGACCGCTCATGATTCCAATAAACAATTTATATTGTGTGGAAATGATAATATGAAATTTCTAAATTAATACTATTAAACAATTAGGTATTATTAATTTTTCAAATCGAAAATAACAACATATTAGAGTTATTGATTCAACCTAAGCTGATCTCGATTTTAAATTTTGCAAGCAAAATTTTTTTATATTTTAGTTAAATATCAATTTTTTTTTAAAGGCAACTCACAGAATCATTTCTTTTTTTTTTTTTTTTGATAAATAATATCTTACATATAATATACATATTATTCTTTAAATGTTTTTAGGTAACATTTTTTATGTAAGTATTCTATTTTTGACTTGTTTTTAGATATGTTTAGATAAATAGTAATTTGTTAAAAAAAAGCACAAATAAGAGTACCTCTGAAACCGGCAAAATTTTAATCATGAATACCTGTAACTATAATTTTTGACCCGAAAGCTACCCAGATCGGCTCGACCTTATTGATATATTTTTTTAATTCAAGCCGATCACCAACTTCATTCCCAAAGACAAAAAGGGCCCACTTTTTGGATTACAGGCTCTAAGAACGGTCAGATATATACAATCTCAACCATATGTTGAATTATAGACCTCAAAATAATCAGATATATGCTGTCTTAACCATATATTGTAAAGAAGTCACTTTTATAGTAATATGAGCCAATAACTTCTGAGTCTTAATGCAGCAATCTCAATGATACGGCAAAATTAACTACTTCATACCTAAATAAGAAATGCTAAATTTATAACATATTGATCAAGCAAGCAGCACACGTAATGGATTGATCAAAGGTGCAAATGGGCTCTTTTTTTTTTTTTTTTTTTTTTTTTTGGGGGTGGGGGGCTGAAAATAATATTAAGATCTGTAATCTACTCTACAAACAATATTAAATAATATCCCTCCGTAAAATAATCATTTGACGAGTGAATAGAAACTCAATCCAAATAGAAGAGCGTTACTATCTTTCGAAGGTTCTTGGCTTCCTGACATGTTTCCATGAGCAGTTTGCTATCATGGAAAGCAAAGCAAATCACCTGCTGAACTTGTGAAATGATGTTCATGTGACAGAGCCTGCAGTTGGAACATCCCAAATCAGCATAGCATTCAAAAAATAAATAAAAATATTGGTCAATATATATCAGTCTCGAGCTTTTGATGGCAAGACAGTATTATAATATTTTGTCGTATTTGCGATATAACACGATATCGGCCAATATATTGACAGATATAACACTGTCAACTTACAATTCTCAGGATTTTTTCATTCCGATATATCCAGTACCGATGTGACTGTAATCGATAACAAAAGTGATGTTTTCATCCATTTCAACAAACCAAAGCAATGGGTGGAAGAGAGTGTCAGGGGAACACTGGCATCAGCCATTTTGACCTAAAGGTCATATGTTTGGAACATGGCTAAAAATATCAGTCAATATATACAAATATCGAGTTCCCAATAGAGATATTTTCCTATACTAAGGTAAAATCATAATATATCGTATCGGCAATTTATTGTGCATATTGGTCAATATACCCGATATCTGGCCAATATATTCGCAAATATATTCGATACTAATATGATTACAACCAATACTGATATTAATACAAATAATAATATTTTCATCCATGAATTTGGGTTATAAAAGCATCTTGCAAAATTTCCATGCAAGAAGGCCCGTCAATCTAACCCTCATGAAACCCTACAAGGTAGAAACCTCATACATCGAGCATAGAGTGTGTGGTTTGCAAGATGGGTATCATCAGCTTAACCACAAAACAGTTACTATTACCATAATGGCAACTTAACAATGGCAGAACCATTTGAGTACCTCCAGCTCCTTCCTCAAGTGAGATCATGCAGAAAATTATAGAGCACAAATACAAATTGAAGGATAGTTACATGGATTCGGGGACGAACACTTCTTTTGTCACTTGTTGGGGTTCATTACAGAGATGATTGATCCATTACATTGAGAAATAATATTTGTTGCATGTTCTTGATGATAACATAATTATTCATCACTTCCAAGTTTTTATTTTCTAAACTTTTCACATATATTCACAGAGATGGCTTAATGTAGATAGATAAAGAGTTTGTTTTTTTCAACAATTATAAGTAAATCATTATTCACAATCAACCGCTCACTATTACCAGTATCACCATTTTGTAGAGTGAAACAAAATAAAGAAAATCCCCCAAAAAGAGAAATTTCAGGCTTACTCAACTTGAGAAATAAAAAACAGATCATAAACTATTGTCTCTCTCAATTATCAACAGGAAGGAAGTCGAACAGCTATCGTACATCTTAAGCCTTCCCTCCCCCCTTCTCTCTCACTGAATCTGAAAATTTCTTATCTAAAAAAGCCAGACAACATTTTGTTGGATAGGTGGAGGTTACCAATCGAACCCTACTGCATGGGTTGAAGATTAAACTAGGTGACATTGGGGCTCTTGGGGGAACAAGTTGCCTTCCGTGTTGTGGTCATGCTAGACAATATCAAAGGAGTTGAAGCATGAGACGCCCTTCAATTTGTGCAATAGAATTGAGGTGGTCATCATGATAGAAATCTAACTGCCCAGCCTCCTAGTGGAGGGCTTTGATCCACTCAATAACTCTCAACGACTCAGAGAACATCTTGACCTTTTCGAAGAAGCATGAGATGTGTCCAAGATGCTCACGGCTGCTTATCAACAGCTAATCGCTCGGTACTATAATAAAAGAATGAAGGCTCGTAATTCGAGGTAGGGGATCTAATTCTATAGACTATAGAGGCCACGAGTAAGAACGCTGACAGAATTAAGCTCTCATTGAATTGGGAAGGCCCATTCCCTATCATAGCTATCTTGCGAAATAAAGCATATAAGCTTTACGCCCAAAATGGCAAATTGGTTCCAAGGACGTGGAATACTGTTCACCTTGAGAAGTATTACCAGTAACTCATGCCGATCCTAGGTAGGTCCAACACACGTTAATGAGCGTGCTTGTAAGAGTATATCACATTAATGAAATGATTTGTTTGGTTGTTTACTAATTATTAGCTGTTATTAATTGTTTGTATGTTTACATGTATACTTGTGTGATATTATTCTTATTTCCCTGTTACTAAACTATAGTCCCGCACCAAGCGGCCCATATGCAGTTTGATTTGATCATCAGTCCAGTACCGAGCGGCTCATATGCGGCTAAATTTAAATTTCGATTCTACACCAAGTGGCCCACACGCTGCCAAATTTAAATCTCGATCCAGTACCGAGCGAAATTTCTTAAAAAATGAAATTATTCGATGATATATTAGAAAGTGATATAATTTCTTAGAAATTATATTTGAATTATGAAAATATAAATCTGTAAAATGCATAAACAATGAAAAATTTATCCTTCTTTGATATTGTAATTGTGAAATTTCTTACACGAAGCCACGCTACAAAAATTGTTGAGAAATTATTCGATGTTTTGATATTGATTTTAATTTTCTTTTATAGAAAAATATGGCTGAAAAGGCATGTGGGTCAATTAATTCATAAAAAAATTATAATTAATTTTTAAATATTTTAAATATTATAATATTTTACCCATTCATAAATAATTTTCACTTTTAAACTATAAGGTTTTGTCATTTTTAAATATCATATCTTTTTTATATGGTTAAATTTTAATTACTTTTTTTTTTTCAAATTAAATAATCGTATGTATCTATCAATCGATATCTTGACTGAATGGCATACCACTCAAATATATAATTAGTTTTTGATGGTATAAAAAACTTAAAAATTTACCTTATAATATTATTATTAAAAAAATCAAATGATATTATTTTTAATAATTTTAAAAAATAATTTTTAGACTAACATGTACGGATCAATTATATGGGAGCAACAATGGGCCCTCACCCAATCCAACAAAATATTTTCGGTTGTTTGATTGTACTGAGTCAGTTCAGATATTATTTTTACTTTAATATTTTTTATAAAATTATAAATATTCAGAAATATTTTTAGAAAATATGAAAAACAATAATATTTAGAAAAACATAGTATTATCACAAAAATTATATTTTCATAGAAAGCATTAAGGACAAATATACCATAAATTATTATTTATAAATACATTTTTTTACTGTTTTTACAATTGATAAGCTCAATATTCAATTTATTAATATTATATTTAAATATATAGTGGTTCATATTTGATTATTTAAATATAAATTTATTTTTATTTTTATTATGTAAAAAATATTTTTTAATTAAAATTTATATAAATTTTTCTCTTATATTTTTTTACAAATATGTGGCATATAAAAAAACTATAAATATGTAAAAATTTACTTATAATATATTAATAAATATCCCACGTAACGCAGCCTACGCGCAGGAGACGGACTAGCACTACGCATAATATCAATAATAAAAAACATTGAAAACATGCATTTATAAATAATAATTTATGGTATATTTATCCTCAATACTTTCTATGAAAAGCTAATTTTTGTTTTAATAATATATTTTTAAAATTATTATTCTTTTCCATACAGTCTAAAAATATTTCTAGATATTTATTATTTTATAAAGAACATTAAAATAAAAATAGCATGTGAACAGTCCCAATACAACCAAACGGCCAAAAATATTTTGTCCGATTGGGTGCGGGCCAAATGTCGGCCCCATATAACTGATCCACACATGTTAGTCTAATAATTATTTATTATCTTTTAAAAATTATCAAATTCGATTAATGGATACATACGATTATTTAACAAAAAATAAAATAAAATAAAATAGCAATTAAACTTAACCATATAAAAAAAGATATGGTATTTAAACACGACAAAACTTTATAATTTAAAAGTTAAAATTATTTATGAACAGATAAAATTTTATATTATTAAAAATATTTATAAATTTATTATAATTTTTTCAAGAATCAATTGACCCATATGCCTTTTCAATTATATTTTTCTTTAAAAGAAAATTAAAGTCAATCTCAAAATATCAAATAATTTCTCATCAATTTTTAAAGTGTGGCCTTGTGTAAGAAATCTCACCTAGTTTCAAGATCTAAGAAATTTCATCAATTTTACTATGAACTGCATACGGTATCACTCATGGCATTTGGACCCGTGATATGAGCTCCTCGTCATGAGTAAAGAAAATAAATAATAAAAAATATATAAGTATATTAAAATAAATAAATATATTAACGAAACATTTATAAATAATTTCCAAAAAGATTTTGTGTCTTTAAAATTATTTTCTCAACTAATTTATTTCTATAATCTATAGTTAAAAAAGCCTAAAAATTTTGGATAAATTTGATATTCTGTTTATATGAATTGCGTTATTATCTATCCATTTATATGATAAAACTAAAATAAATTATTGGGTAAATATCATTTCACTCGAGGATGTGCTAAAAATAACTAATATTTCGATTGTTTGTGGAAAATATTTTTCATAAAAAAATATATTTCTAGAAAATACATGCCACCTTTTTCACAAAAAATACCTTCTCGTCTTTTTTTTTTTTTTAGATTTATGATGCATCAAAATATAACTTATTGCTGAAATCAATTAATAATATTAGATACTTATAGTTATTACTAGTGATTTACTTCAAATCGGGGGTGAGATATTTCATGAATAAAAATAACGGTAAGGCCAAAGATGTCACTAGATGGTAATCAATTATATCTTTGTTGAGATTTTGGGTCACTTTCATATGAGAAATATTATTCACGGCGTATGTAATGTGGCCCAAAGTAGAATAAAGGCCAAAGTGGAATAAAGGTCGGAGTGGTTATATTTGGGTGAAATGGTATAAAGGCCGGAGTGAAAATTTCTGGAGTGAAATTTCCTTTTAAAAGTCGAGGATTATAACTAAAAGGCGAATGTGAGGTTCCGGATTTGTGAACCCGACAATTATGAGGTGATTGGTATGTTAATGATCAATACTAATCTTATGGGATGATTAAGGTTTGGTATCGGAAGAAAAATCAAAAATTATTCGGGTCCATTGGAGCCAAGCCAGGGCTTCGCTGATGGGGGCTCGGCGAGGCTCGAGCGGAGGAAGCGGAACCGACCCGTGGGCTGGCCACTCGCCCGGCCGCTCGGGGCGCGAGCGGTGGCCGTCCGTGGCTGCCGCTCGCCGCCGAGCGGCACAGCAGATAAAAACGCGCCGCGCGGTCGTTCTCCCTCATTTTCGATCGGCTGAGGGTTTTGAGGAGAGAGAGAGGGGCGCGACTAGAGAGAAGGAAGGAGATCGAGCCGGGAGTCCAATTTCGTCCAAAGCAGGTATAAAGGTGAAAGCACGCGTCGAGGCAAGTGTTCTCATACCCACTTTCATTCTCTTTCGATGTTTTGTGTATTTTCGTTGGGTATTTTGTGTCGATACCCACGGAAAATGTTAGGACATTGAAAACCCATGCCTTGAGGTCCATGAAAATGTGGTTAGTTGTCCGATTAATTGTCCGATTCGCCCGGGTGGGTTTTACGAAGGAAACCCTAACCTACGGGAATTTTGGGGTTTCCGTTTGACCTCGTATCATGAAATTGACCTCAAAATTGGAATGCCCACGTCCCAATGATGTATATACGTCGGCCGTGGGTCCGATCTCGCACGTTTGGACCCGTTCGCGGCGTCCGGGCACTCTAAAGGGGTTATTCTATGTTCATCCGAGACCGAAGGTGGAAAATGCATGTTTCCTCCTACATGAAATGATGAAATGACCTAGAATACGAATCCCAGAACCCCAATTGTATGTATATATCGACCAGGATGCCGAATCTCGTAAGATTAGACCCGTTCGTGGCATCCGGAGCCTTGATAGTTTCCGTTGTGGATAACCCTAAGTAAATGGGAAGTTGTGTACTTCCACCCTCGTGACAAGTAAATCGAACCCAAATGTGTAATCATGTGTACAAGATGTACGTCACGAATCCACCGGACGTCCGATTTCCAAGTATCGAATCGTGTACGGCGTCCGGGTGTTCAAAGAGTAATCTGATAATGTTCACCCAAAACGAAATGAGAAATGCAAAGTGATAAGCGATCATAATTGTAATGAAAGTAACGTTTAAATGATTAAACGTAAATATAAATCCCGAACGTAAGTCCGTGTGCTGGGGGCAAAAGAATGAGTCCCGGAGGTTCCAAAATGATATGTGATCGTCTGAGGTATAAAATCTAGTCTCTCTTGAGGATTTGGGATTGATTGTCGTGATTAAGGGAACTGGATCCCATAGGAAGTGGAATTGAACTTGTGATGACTCGTTGTGATTAAGGGAATTGAGTCCCATTGGTTATTGAGAACCGTGACGTGATTGGAAGGGAGTCCACATTGTGCCTGAGATGATATGATCTCCTGGATGGAGACGTGGTTGATGATGTAATCTCCCGGTTGGAGATGATTGTGATGGGAATGAGGTTTTCCGAGATATGATTGGGTGGCAAATGTGGATTTCCCTTTCCAAGTGTCGAACCTAACCCTGAAACTAGGACCCTGAGTCATATGGGTAGTATTCTTTAGTGTACCATGTCCATCGTGGTGGGAACTCGAGGGATACTTGGCCACGTGGTCCGGCCGCTCGTGTGAGCGGGTGATGTCTGTGGTACGCTTTAGGAAGCTGCTTTGTGGAAGAACGAGGATTGCCCTGGACCCGGGGGTGTGGGGTGTGTCGACGCTACATATTGAGATGTAGTAAATGCGAGATGATTGTTGCATAGATGCAATCGAGGGTCGTGTGCTACCGACTGGAAATAGTAGCCGTGGCTTTAGAATGTGTAGCGAACACATTCCCGTCCTCGTTCTCTCGCATTGTTGGTTAGTACGATCTACTAGCCTGGTCCATAAAGATGATATAATAAAGAAAATAAATAATACTCAATTGATGAACGGTATGAATCCAAAGAAACCGTAATGAGAACCGAATGAATCCAATGACTCAAGATACGAACGCAAGAATCTGCGTGAAACCGGTGATTCAAGATGAAACCATGAGAACCGTAGGGATCGAGTGATTCCAGTTGCTTCTGTTCCTCGTCCTGTTCCTTGATTGTAGAGAGTGTGTGTATCCCCTCTCGTTTCGGTTCTCGTACGTGTCTTGGAGGGGTGTTTATGATTACATTTCTTGAGCTGTTGGCTCACTCTTCTGTCATTGTCTCTTTTTGAGATGAGAACACTTAGTCAAGATGTAGATAAAGCAAGGAGAGGCTTGCTTGATGTGATTGGCTGGACGGCGAGTGTTCAGAAGATTTGGACATAGAGTTGGATCGGACTGTGGACAGCCACTCAGTGTTGGGCGTGGCTCGTTATAGTTATTGTTTTGTGGTTTTATTATGCTTCCGCAGATGTATGATGATTTAGTTGCTTCCGCGTCTGTATATTTATATATTTTGATTTTGGTTTCACTAGATGGCATCTCTCTAGATCCAATATAGTAGATAGGAGTACTGTATTGGAGCCATGAATGATATGGCAGATGCGTGATCCTGTGTGGTGTGTTGTAGGCTTTGAGTTAAACCTCTGTATTAGATGTGTGCTTGTTGCAGGATGATATTTAACAGGTTGTATTTTCGGTTTTTGTCCAGTTGTAGAGGAAACTCTGCCGGATTTTCTGTAGAATCCATAGTTTAATTATGGGCTTTAGGGTATGCGTTGCCATTGACGGAGGTTATTCGATGGAGAATAATCCGTTCCGTCACAGCGAAGATTCTAATTGAAGGATGAGAACTCTGATTGAAAGGCGAGGCCTCTGAGTGATGGCCGAGAACTTTGATTATTGGCCAAAAAAATTGCCTAAAAATCGAGGATTTTGGACAACGGTTAAGGACAGCTTGTTTGAAAAGTTGACCTGCAAAGTTTATGCAAATAGTTGACTTTATAGCAAAGAAAGTTGACTTTTAGAGTTGGTAGTCGATTTGGATTAAATATTTGTAATTTTTTTATTTAGAAGAGGATTTTCACGTAAAATTAGACATTTTCAATTATCTCCCATCTCTCTATTGTGTGCGTGAGCGTCCGTCATTTTTGTTCTTTCAGTTTTACTAATCGACTGATACTCATTCCCAACAATTTTAGGCTAACTCGATGACAATGACTGACATTGAGGCAGCGACAATGAGGACATCGACAACTAGCAAACCAGTTGGAGGTGTATTGTTCCGTGACTAACAAGATGGCTCCTAGATGTGGTCAACTAGTGACCCCTAATGGAGTTGGCTATCTCAACAACCATGGTTAGATATCGATGGGTGGTAGAAATTGTTGGGTTGCAAATGACAGTGGTGGCCAAATATATTCATGCGTGCTTCTCGGCGTTAGCTGGCAGATTCATCATTAATGGCGAACGGAGTGAAGGGAGAGCCGAGTTCTGGCGGAGGAGGACAGCGATTAAGGTAAATTGAGGTAAGAGAAGTAGGCTAAAGAAGGAGGAAGAGAAAACAGAACGAGAGAGGAGGGAATAGAGAGAGAGAGAGTTGAGGCAAAATATTATATCTCCCCCTTCATTGTGTGCGTATCAGTATATATATAACAACGGTAACGGGGAACGTGTAACGGGTAATGGGTAATGGGGAAAGGGTGGTCTGAGAGCATCCATGTTCGATGATGGTCAGAGAGGAAAGTACCGCGGCTGTCGATACTGCTTTGCGGGGTCTCGTACATTCAGTAAATGAACTCCAAAGCAAATATCGATGAGTTCGAGTGTATAACATTGTCGTTCCCATCAAAGTGACCGTATCCTCAAGGTCAAACGGCTTATGCATAAATATCCTAGACCCGGGACCACAACCCTGTCCCTGATTGAAGGATGGTGTAGCTGAAGGACACCAATTCCTTAGGTTGTTCGATTGTCCCGCATCCGCAACTAGCATTCTCTTCAAGTGAAGTTCAGTTGCTATTCTCAGATAAAGCTCCCTCCCCAGTGAATTATGGTCTGTTACAAATGGCCTTGCTTCTGCTCCACCAGCAACTCCCTGTAAAACTGGAGTTTCAATTTCAACAAAGCCTAAAGATTCCACTGTCTTGCGTATCTCCGTGACAATCTTTGCTCTCTTCCGGAATACCTCTACCACTTCAGGATTTGCAATCATATCGACATACCGTTGACGATAGCACTTATCCACATCAGTGAGCCCATGATATTTATCCAGCAATGGCAGTGAAGATTTCGTAAGAATTTC